>VDFB02312572.1:0-60358 GCA_007258455.2 Sequoia sempervirens
TCACTAGTTGTGGGTTACACTCAATTATGGCTGGATTTTTAGGGTACAACCAAGTGAAAGTCAAGGAGTCTAAGCAGTAAAAAACAACATTTATAACTCCTTGGCGCACTTATATCTATGTTAGGTTGTGTTTTGGCATGAAAAATGTTGGTGCTACATTTCGAAGGGTTGCAGATGTAGCCTTTGTAAATTTTATTGATATCTTCATGGTAGTTTATCAAGATGACCTCACAACATACTCTAAGAAGGAAGAAGAGCATGGTAAGCACTTAGAGAATATTTTTATAGAGCACTAGAATATGGGATATCTCTCCATCCTAAAAAGTGTGCCTTTGGGGTTACTGAAGGAAAATTGTTGGGACACATAGTTTCCAAAGAGGGAGTCAGGATAAAATTGAAAAGAGTTACTGCCATAGACAAAATAACACAACCCAAGAATGTGAATGGTATCCAATCATTCCTTGGACATTTTAACTTCTTGAGGAGGTTTGTGACCAACTTTTCTGAAATCATGAGATTAATTTCCAAGATGTTAAAGAAAGGAGAAACAATGTCTTGGGGAGAAGACCTAACTAAAAACTTCAAGGGTATCAAAAAATCCATAAAGGAGGAACATTTTTTAAACCCATTCTAGTTATTCTCCTTTACCTCATTTAACACAATTGTTGTCGTATTGTTGTAGAAGAATGATGAAGGCTATGAGACCAACTATTCTCCTTTGCCTCATTTAACATAATTGTTGTGGTATTGTTGTAGAAAAATGATGAAGACTATGAGAAACCTATTGCAGTTTTTAGTAATTCATTGCAATCGGCTAAGTTAAAATATGACGACTGAAAAATAGGCCTATCATTTGGTAAAAGAAATTAAAAATTTCAAGACTATGAGAAACCTATTGCAGTTTTTAGTAATTCATTGCAATCGGCTAAGTTAAAATATGACGACTGAAAAATAGGCCTATCATTTGGTAAAAGAAATTAAAAATTTCAAGACATACTCGTAGACACTTAGAAATGACCTAAATGGTATTACACACTTGAATCTAGCATACTAACATCATTTCATCCTAATATCCATCCTCTTTTCACTTTTTTGATTAAATTAGCCTAGCTATTTAATTAAATTCATCATTTTCATCTATCAATTTGATTAATCTAATTAGGTTAATTCATCCCCCCTTTCATGCTAACCTTTCTTCCTGTTAAATTGGATAAATCAAAATATTCAATTTTAACATCTTAAATCCTCTCATTTAAATTAAATAATATTAATTATTTAATTAAATGTCATTTTGACCCCTTTTCATTAAATAATTTAATTATTTATTGAATATCCTAAATTCCCCTAATTTGCATAATTGAAACTTTGTTTTAATTATCAAATCATTAATTAATCCTAATTCTCCCACTTGCAAGGGGATATTCCAAGAGAATATTCCTCCTTTGCACATTCCTCCAAAAGTGAATATTCTCATGGAATATTCCTCCCCCTTTGCATATTAAAATTTTGTTTTAATTAAATAAATGATAATTTTCCTCCAAAAGGGAATATTCTCATAGAATATTCTTTCCCTTTGCACTCATTTTAAAAAAAAGAGAATATTCCTTTTTGTAACAAACTTTCCACAAAGCTTCTTGTGCAAGTTTTGAAAGTGTTTTTATTTTGATGAATGTAATCCCTTGATTAAATATCATCTTGCATCCTCAACCCTTGAAAGAAATCCATGATCCATGCTTGTTAGAATTAAGGAACACTAAGAGGGAGGGCGAATCAGTGTTCTGCAAAATTTAACTTTATTAACTTGATCTTTAAACCACTTAGCACATTGAATCAAAAGAAAGATGCAAGAACACAAAACAATCAACCACAACACCATAATGCAAAGATTTTTACATGGAAACCCTGTTAGGGGAAAAACCATGGTGGAGGTCAATCCATAATATGAGGATACTCAAATATAAGTGTTTACAAAAGGAATGCACATGCATTCAAACACACTGCCTAAAGCTCACTGCTCAGATACAAAAGAAGACTCATTGTATTAAAAAAACATTTGGATTACATCTAGAAGATTTGAAATAAAAGAATAGCATCTACTAATGCCTGATTTTAGTTCTGGTTAAGCACATCAATCACATTCTTGACCTTATGTTTGATTTTGTTCTTCTACTCTATCTACCTTAATTTAGATCACAAATCCTTTTTTTCACAAGTGAAACTATGCATAATCGCTCTACAATCCTTCTAAATTTTGCATCACATTGCAACACACTTCGTACATCTCAAAAATGATATAAAAAATTGCTTATATATTATCTACAACTAAAGATTTAATCAACCACATGTCGGCTTCAACAAAACATAAAATATTTATAAACTGTCAGCTCAATCCATAAATAATTTTCAATGTGCACCAACCAAAGTCATCCAAAAAATAATGAGGACCCAAAAATATATCCTCAAACATGAAAATACTTCAAACAATTTCACCTCAAACATCCACAACATGCTACATTCACTTAGTAGGATTTCTTGCACTGTTAAACTGAAAAACAATCAACTAGATCTTTTAACTTTCACACCAATCAATACGAGGCTCTAAGATTCAAGGATAACATAGATCATACATTGAAATATCTTCCCTAATATCCAAAACTCAAAATGATAACAAAAAATTGCATTTGAATCGATGAGCATAGTTCTGCCAGATGCTCTATTCTAACTTTGACAGTTAACACAAAACTTCAATATGACTTTTGGCACAATCAAATACTAATGTGCAGATCAAATCACTGACTAGGGTTACCATCAATGACAACAGTAGATGACATGTGTAGTGTCTCTTTCCAATAGTGTCCCCCTTTGGCATTGATGACAACACTTAGTGAAAAATGACTACGTGTCAGAATAGTACCAACATGATGCCAACCTCAAAACTTCAAAACACAACTTCTAAACACAACTCCCCCTGAGATGAATATGGAATTTTTCACTATCCCACTCTCCCCCTTTGACATCAATGGGAAAGGTGGGAATCTACATATCAAAAATCAAACAAAATTGCTATGAACAAACTACATATGTACAAACATTCTTCTAAAACATACATAAACTTGAATATATCTGCAAAATTACTCTTCAACAAGCTCAAACTAGTGTCCCAAATCTTTTTGAGACTCTCCAAAATGGTCATGTGACCTCAAAATAAGTAATATTACATCTTTGTTGACTCAAGGTTTTCCAGATCACTGACAGTGATAGCATCCTACACTTCCTTCAATGCACTAAGAATTGTCTCCATATTAGGACCAATCAATCCTTTGAGCTCACAAACTTTTACAACAATTTTTCCTTCTTCATGCATTAGACTTTTAGTCTTGTCAAGCAGGGATATGACTTGACCTTCTTGCTTACCAATAGAAACAACTAGAGGATCAAGTGCTTGAGAGATATCTGCTAACTATTTCTCATATTCCTTCACTTTCTTTTCAGTGTCCTCAGTGAATTTAGATGATGATAAGCATGACTTGTAAATATTTCCACCTTTAGATAAATCACCTTGAATTTTCTTTACATAGGTAGCTAACAAAGATTTATCATTAGCAATCATCCCCTTCAACCTACTAAACCTTTCAACATCAAATTCCTTCTAAACCTTATCCATAGTTGACTTTTCAGGTGACTCAAAGTGATTACTTATAGAATTGACAAGTTTCTTCAGTTGATCAGATGGAGAATCAAATGAATCCTTGACATACGTAGGCATGATCTTCTCCAGGATACCATATAAAAGATTCAACAAATCACTATCTTCAACGTGACATTTTAGAATCTCCTCCCTTGTCTTGGCTTGAGCAAATGATGCTACCATTAGCTTCTCAATAGGACATAGAGTGGCCAAGTTGATAGGACCTTTAATTAGTTTAGGATCAAACTCCTCTTGTTGCTCTTCCAAAAACTCCTTTACTACCTTAGCAGTGTCTCTTGCTTCCATAAGAATCCCTTTTACTTTAGCCTTCTTCTCTTCAGTCACTGATTCTTCCTTGGCTTTAGGAATCTCAACTTCTTCACTTGACATCTCTTTAGGGGCTTTGGTCTCGATAGGAATTTCAACATCTTGCATGTCTATTGGATTCAGACTATCCTCAAATGTCTATTTCTTCCCTTCTTCAAATTTTTGACCAAATGGAACATGTTCACTATGAGCTTCTTCAAAAACAACATTATATCTATTTTTCAACAGAACTACCTTAAGGATTTTCTCAGTGTCCTTTGCAACTTCTTTAGTTTACCCAATCATCAGCTTATTCACCCTTTTCTTGCTCTTAAAATCCATTTTTGCATCATTGAGAATATTCTTCATTTCATCCATTGACATTACTGGACACAGATCAACATGTATCCATTCTCTCTTTTTTTTTTCTTCAGTTCTTGCATTCACTCTCCTCATCTCTAAGACTTTATACAGACCTTTAGGTAATTCAGACATTATTTCAATGAGTCATATTAAAATTATTCAAATAAATTATTGTGGCTTCCTCAAGAATTATTTGATCGACACTATCAAAGGTGTCATACCATTCACAAAATGGTCTAAGATTACCATCCTTAATCAAAGCTTTTTCCACTTCTTCTACAGACATACCTGATTTTTTAGTTTTCATCTTTTTCTTTTCTTTCTCTTCACTAGAGGGAATTTCCTTAGAGACTTTAGATTCTTTTGAACCCTTATTCTTGATTTCTCTTACCTCTTCATCATATTCAATTTCTTAATCTTCTGAAACAATAGCATAGAATCTTGTGATTTTATCCTTCTCCCTCTTTCCTTCTCTACTAGATGTATTGACTTGAACTTTCACAAGACTTGAATTCTTTGCAGGACCGGATGAGAGTGCAAAGCTCCTTATAGATCTAGATCTGGTAGAGGATGTTGTCAGACTAGTAGACTCAGTTCTAGTTGGATCTCCTCCTTCAAATTGTTCTCTTTTCCTCCTAGCTTCTCTTATAACTTCAAATGATATCCTCATGCTTTTTGCAAAGGCTTCAACTTCCTTTCTCACCTTTTGAATTATCATAGACTTCTTTAGTTGTGCATGAACTTCCATATTATTTTATTCAAAGGAACCAAACCTTTCTTTTGTTGAATCCCGAGGTTTACTCAATAGGTGTTGAGCATATAGCTCCAAAATGTGTTCCTCAACCTCATAACCCATAGGCATTATCCACACTGTCTAAGTTTTGTAGCTTCCATCAAACACAGATCAATATCAACCATGAAGCAAATTTTGTCCTTGTATTTTTCCACAATAGATGTAGGAATCCTTTCTCTAGCTTGCATTTCATTCTGAAAGCTTTTGAAATAACCCCAAATAGCAATTTTTCTAGCTTTTTTGTCACCAATTCCATATAAGATGTCTCTAATTTCAATAGCTATTAGTTTAACACGTTTCCATTGAACTTTTCCAACTCCCGAAACTTCATTCATGAAATGCAAAAAATTACCATACTTGAAGGAATTCTTCTTATCCTTCTTGGTTTTGCCAAGATTCTCCATTAACTAGCTCTAGAGTAACTCACATAGGTCATAATCTACATTTTATTTGACCATTTGATATGTTGCATATATTATTGTATCAGATACAGAGTTATCTCAAATGGAGTGATAGATTTTGTACTCAATGACCATAGAGGAAAATATAACATCCACTTCAATAATATCATTGATTGTCATGCCTCTCTTGCAAAAAACTAAGTTGGTTGCACATGTAACTATTTGGTTCTTCACAGATTTCAATGTTGGCAACCCACCAAATGAATTCAAACCAGTAACAATTCTTATGGATTCCTTTGTGATCTTTAAATGCTAACTTAACTACATGAACTTTGCATTCACTCGACTCAATATGTATTGAACCCATTTATTTTATTCAAACACGGGAAACTTCACAATCTACATGAACTCATTCTCTTCCAAAGTTTTAAATTTAGGTTTTACATAGAGATACTCTCCCATAGTGTGATTGGTGTACAAATTCAACAATTGGGAGCTTCCTAATTCTTCAACATTTGCATGAATGTATGCACTAATATCTTTGATATGCAAAACACCACATAAAATGAAATAAAATGCACCTAATGGTTCTATCTCGATGGATTTGAATGGGTCCCATTTGAATTTTGGATGAGGCCTATCCTTAATATCCACAACCAACAGAGCATCCATTTCCAAAAAAAATTAAGCTCACATGTTTACAAATAAATACCTTTCATTGGATTAGGGTTTGATCACTGAATCTCCTTTAGACTTGAATCTTCACCAAATTTCATTGCAAAGCTCTCCAAAATTCTTCTTCTTGAAATGCAATGAGACAAATGAGGGATATGAATGAATTTTTATCATTCATGCACCCAACTTTTCCATCGCAATAAATGATTTTTCCCTAGGTCTTCTGGATACCCTGTTCTCACAGACTGTGAAAGAAAATTCTTCTGTAGACCTTCAATTTTGCACAAATATCCTTCACAAGAGATCCTAAAACATTTGTACATCACTAATGTAATCATTGCAATCTTCCACATTCTGGTACCAACTACCGACAAGGGGGTTAAATGATTTTCATGAGAACTCCCCTAGGCCAGAGGCCATAAACTAATTCCTGGAAGAATTAATAGAACTAGATTCTAGTGTGGAATCATTTCCTGCATCAGAAGGACTCTTCTTCACACATGTCTTCTTCATTTCCTTCCTAATCTCATATGTAGTAACTTTTCCTTTCCCATTTTCATTTTTTTGCATGTTTTTCCCTTGATTTACCAGACCCTTTCTACTTCTACAAAATCTAGCAATGTGACCAGATTTGTTGCAATTGTAGCACACCACATTCTTTGTCCAAACCAATTGTTCCATTGATTTTCTCTTGATCTACACTAGTTGGAAATATGGCCAAATCTATTGCATGTATAACATCTGCCATCTCTATTGAAAAAGTTGTTTGACATATTTCTACATTCAACTGACTTATGACCATACTTCAATTGAAACACTGACTTGAGAATGATGGACCACTTGGATTCATTCTACTTCTACATTAAGTGGCCATATGACCAAATTTATTGCAAACAAAATAGTAACCATTGAAATTTTGGGCATTAGGTTGTCTTACCAGATACCGTCCAGCTTTGTTAATATGATTTCCTTGCCTAAATCTCCTTTTTCCAGATCCAAAGCTTTCTCCTTTCTCATATCCAAGACCTCGCTTGTCACTTCCAGTCCTTTGACTTTCAATCAGTTCACCGAGCTTGGCTAAGCTAATCTTGAACTTCTACTTAAATTCATTTGCAGTAGCAAGTTCATCTATGAGATTAACAATCTACTTTTCAAGCTCTTCTTCATTATTTCTAGATTGTTCCAAGTCAAGCTCCAATTGATTGAATCCATTAGTAATTTAGTTGCATTCTTCAAATTTCTCTTTCAAGGACTGGGCAAGATTCTCTTTATTCTTCTTTCTATCTTCAATCTCCTTGGTCATTCTCATCATAATAGAATCCATCTCTTGCTTCAGGACAACATTATCTATGGTAAGCTTTTCACATTCTTTTGTCTTTTCCTTCAAGGCTTGACTCAGGTGTTCACCTTCCATGCTCTTACTTTCTTTATGCTTAAGTTGATCACAAAGTTCCTTTCTATTTTCCCTTGAATCATTGATTTTATCTTTCAATGATTGAATGAATTTCTTA
This sequence comes from Sequoia sempervirens, assembly GCA_007258455.2. NCBI lineage: Eukaryota > Viridiplantae > Streptophyta > Pinopsida > Cupressales > Cupressaceae > Sequoia > Sequoia sempervirens. The sequence goes on from VDFB02312572.1 coordinate 7,738, forward strand.
GCATTCATGAGGCTTTCCTGCATTTCCTAGACTTTAGATTTGGACTAATTAAGATCATCTAGTGCCACCAAAATTTGTTGTTGAAGACTACTTGAATCCATTGAATCACTTTCTTGGATCTTCCCCAATCTTTTAAAATCCTTCTGAGGAACTAGGTGTTGCAAAGATGACAGTCGTTGCACCAAAAGATCAACCTATTAATGTCCAATGCAGCCACTAAATTTATACTAGATCAAGATCCACAAGAGGTGGTTAAACCATGTCATGAAGCCCAAGCATCGTGCTGGACTATGCCTACCATAGGAAGAGGACATAAAAGATCACACCTTGCAACAATCCCTCCCTAGTGCAAGCATGGGGTTTGAACTTGTGACCTCAGCTCTGATACCAATTGTTGCAAAGATGACTATGTTATGAAATAACTTGCACAATAGAAGAATATGATATGAAATATGCTGCAAACACTTGATAATAACTAAGAATAACAAGCCACTTTGAGGGGGCAACCTCCAAATATCTCTAATGAGAACACACTTCACAATTTGATGATGAAATAAGACTCACAACCTCCTATATATACCTATTTATGCCTAGGATATCACCTAGGACGACTTAGACACACCTATATAAGTCTTAGGCTGACCTACACAACTAAATAACAATATATTAATGATAATATGACTTAATAGAGAGTTAAGATAGCCACAAGCTGACTATTCATAACCCGATGTACACTAATATTAAGGGTGTAGCATGCCCGCCTTCTTCAAAGAAGCATTGTCCTCAATGCTAATCAAGTTTGGATACTTTTGAATGAACTCCTCATCCTCCCATGTGGCATCTTCAACTGGTAAATTCTTCCATTGGATGAGATACTTAGTGATAGTTCTATTCCTTAGCTTCTTTGTGCGTGTTTGAATAATGCACTTTGGTTCCAAAGTGATTCTTCCTTCTTCATCAAGCTCGGGTCGTGTTGTTTGAGTGGGAATATTATGCCCAATGACCTTCAAATAGGAAACATGAAAAATTGGATGTATCTTTGTTGTTGGTGGAAACTCAAGCCTGTAGGCAACACTACTGATCTTTTGCATGATTTGGTATGGACCATAATACTTTGGAGACAACTTATTATTCTTTCTTTGTTGCTTTAGGGAGATTTGCTTATAAGGCTGCAATCTCAAGAAGACCCAATCCCCAACTTCAAAACTTATTTCACTATGATGTTGGTCAGCCTGTTGTTTCATTCGATTTTGTGCCATGGCTAAATTCTCCTTGAGTCTTAAAAGTACTTGTTGTTGATAAAGCAAGTGGTCTTCTACTGCCTGAACTCTTGGGGACACATTGATTGATGATGTGATGGAAGGACGATGATATCCATAAAGTGCCAAAAATTGAGACGTTTTTGATGAGCTATGGAAAGAAGTGTTATACCACCATTCTACAAGTGGTAGCCAATCTACCCACTGAGTCTATTTCTCTGAAGTGAAAAAACATAGATATCTTTCCAAACACTTATTAACAACCTCAGTTTTCCCATCTGATTGAGGGTGGTATGAAGAGCTATGAGCCAATTGAGAACCCAAACATGAGAATAAATCTTTCCAAAAGTGACTAGTGAAGATAGGATCATGATCACTAACAATAACTTTAGGTGTACCATGTAGCTTTTGGATATTCTCCAAAAAATATTTTTCCATTGCACTTGCTATAAAAGGATGTGCTAATGCAATGAAATGTTCATATTTAGTGAGTCGATCAACTACCACCATGATGACATTATGACCTTTAAATTTGGGAAGCCCTGTGATGAAGTCCACGGATACCTCTTCCCAATGCTGGCTAGGAATAGATAAGGGTTGCAAGAGACCTGGTGTCTTAATTGTCTCCCCTTTATGCCTTTGACACACCAAACGATGGACGGAGCAGTGAAAATTTGGGTGCGGGTGGAATAGAGCCGCATTGGAGACTCATACAGCATCATGGGGTTATTTTTTTAAGGTTAGATTCTTACCCGATGATACAAATGCTCTTTACACCAAAAGAGTATCTCCCTTCCAACAAAACTATCGAACTACTAGGATCGCGGAACAGGTGGAAAAGTGTTTCCCTTTCTTTAAGACTTCACCTAATTTGCTTTGTAATATTGAGAAAGATGAAATCAAAGTTTGTCCTTCATCATCTTTGACAATATTTTCTTTTCCCTTTCTTATAGAAAATCTCAAAGAGTCATATCCTAACATCTTAGTGACCCATTTTTTTTTGCTCTTGAGGAAGATAGTCATTGTTCCAAAAATATTTTAGAGCTATCAGCGTGCAATACAACGCCCAGAAATGTCTACCCAATAGATAAAAGGCACTTCATTGTTTCCTTTGCATGGAGAAGTTGCTAGCATTTCCTTCTCATAAGTAGGTTTAACGTTGATTCTTACCTTTTTAATTGATGACCCTCAAAAGCAATTGGTGGAAGCCTTCTTGCATGAGCACTGCTCCTATTCCATTTCCAGAAGCATCACATTCCACAATGAATTCCTTGGTGAAGTTAGGAGTGGCAAGCACTGGAGTTGTACACATAGCCTCCTTCAATCTCTCAAATGCTGTATTGGCAGACTCATTCCAATGAAAAGAATCCTTCTTCAATAGAGTGGTGAGAGGTGCTGCTATACTACCATAATTCTTCACAAATCTTCTATAGTACCTTGTCAATCTAAAGAAACCTCTCAGTTTCTTAATGGTTTTTGGAATAGGCCATTCCTTGATAGCCTTTATTTTGTTAGGGTCCACCTTTACTCCTTCATGTGAAACTATGTGTCCCAAATACTGCACCTCTATAAGACCAAAAGCACACTTGGATGGATTAGCATAGAGTTTATGATCTTCAAGTATTTGTAATGCTTGGTCCACATGTTGCAAATTTTCTTCCCAAGTCTTGCTATAAATCAATATATCATCAAAGAATACTAACACAGACTTCCTCAAGAACTTCTTAAAAATGGAATTCATCAAACTTTGGAATGTAGATGGTGTGTTGGTAAGAGCAAATTTTGTCACCAAAAATTCATAATGACCCACATGAGTCTGAAATGCTATTTTACAAATATCTTCCTCCTTAATCTGAATTTGGTGATAACTAGATCTAAGATCTAACTTGGTAAAATACATAGCTCCATTCATTTCGCGGTCTGGTAACTAGAATCGATATAGGTTGGGATTTTCTGAAGACTGCATCCTTTAATAATTATACCTCATTAGCAGGCACTCTATGACATCGCCAAAGTATCATCCTTCTTACGTACCATCACCACAGGCGAAGAGTAAGCACTTTTGCTATGCCTGATGATTCCTACCTCTAGCATCTCTTCAACAATCTTTTCTATCTCACTCTTTTGTATGTGTGGATACCTGTAAGGCCTGATGTTCGGTGGTTGGCTCCCTGGGACTAACTATATGGCATGATCATGATCCCTCTTAGGAGGAAGTCCTTTAGGCATATCTCCAGAACAAGCCAGTGGATGATTAATTATAAATCTGGTGGGTGGAAGGAGGATTGAGACTCTGAACAAGAAAATAGTTGGGACACAAATCCATCGACTCCTTTCTTAAGCAACTTTTGCATTTGATGAGAGCTTACCATTTGTGGGGAATTTTCCTTCAACCTTCTTATCTCTATTGTCTTTCCTTCTAATTGAAATATCATGAATAGTTCTTGGAAGTTCATCTCAAAAGCGTTAGAATAGCTAATGGGAAGAGACGGGCGGGTTATTAGTGTATCAAGTTGATAATATCCATGGATAATAATTTAATGCTATGAAACTTCCATGAACAACTAACTATACCACCATCTGTAATCAAAACCTAGAACTCTAGAGCTGGATATATAAAACAATTTAGATGAGTAGCTAATTTTTTGTTGAAGAAATTATGAGTACTACTTGATTGGGATGCAACTGCTGTTTACTATTACAGCTGTTTAGGAACCCCGCACCACCTTGGAAAGAGTTTGTGAAATACGCTTGAAACTTGAAGTGCATGACAAATGAACAGACGATAAAAGCATGATTCTCATCAGGTGCTTTCGGACTGCCTCAGCACCTTCAACTATAGAACAATTTATTTTCCTACATTTATATCCTCAGTATTTGCTTCATCACGGTTGAAACTTTGGTAACATTTTCTCCTCTGAGTTGCACGATCCAGCAATGGAGATTTGTGTTGAATATCCTTTCTCTCTTGTCACATTAGCCCCAGCTTCTTAAGAATCAAATAATAATTCTTCTCTACCACGTGCTAAGATAAAAAGACTCATTATGGAACTAGGGCTAAACATGCATACATATGTTGAATATGATCAGAACCACCCAAGAATAATTCATTCAGGTTTTCCTCCGTAATTGTATCCACTCTTGAGGATAGATTTTGAAATTGCTGAATATAATCCTTAACTGATCTTGTTTGTTGAAGTTTAGCTAGCTAGCTGAAGAAGTTGTCTGTGATGCTATTGCTATATTGTGCTTGGAGTTTCTCTATAAAAATTGACCATGAGATGGTGAGCCCGTTTTTCCTTCGATGAGTGCAAAGACAACGATACCAAATGAATTGATCTAGTTCTGGATATAGGGAAGCCATCGTGACCTTTTGTCCATTTGGGATTTGGTGTACTTTAAAAAAATTCTCCATTTGGTTTATCCATGTTAGAGGATACTTACCATCAAACTTGTGCATATCCACCTTTGGAAATAAATTCCTAGATCCCATAGGAGTAATAAAGCTTGTGTTAATGGTAGCTGACCTAGAATTTTCACCTTGGTGCTTGACAACTCCTTTCTTGGTTCATCCATGTAGGTGCTTAACATGTTTCTTAGGTCACACATATCCATCTTAATTGAGGAAATGTCTTCCTTTACCTTATTGATTTCCTCATTATGAGTAATATCCTCGATTGTTTCCCCATCCTTATCAGGAGTCTTCCCCAGAGTGAAAACATTCTTTTTACCCCTTGTTGCAGGCCCCGTCATGATGGAAACCACTAATGTTGAAATAAATCACACAAATGAAACTGAAATTCTCTAAAATTTTTATTGTAATATCCTTTAGTATGTCTTCAAAAACCCAATAAAAATCAGACTCCAATTTGACAAGATGTACAAGATATGTAGATTCCAAAAAAATAGTGTAGAAACCCTAATTCTGAAATAATTCACTAAATTATCGTCCAATTATTCTAAAATCTGGACTGTAGCTTCTTCAATATGTTCTCCAAAAACCCTTTAAAAATCAGAAAAAAATTCGCCAAAATCTGAAAGATGTGCTCTTCCCAAAATTGCCTCCAAAATTGATGAAAACCTTGCCTCCACCGTGACAAGATCATGCTCTGATACCACTTGTTATGAAATAACTTGCACAATAGAAGAATATGATATGAAATATGCTGAAAATACTTGATAATAACTGAGAATAACAAGCCACTTCAAGGGAGAAACCTCCAAATATCTCTAATGAGAACACACTTCACAACTTGATGATGAAATAAGACTCATAACTTCCTATATATACCTATTTATGCCTAGGATATCACCTATGCCGACTTAGACACACCTATATAAGTCTTAGGCCTACCTACACAACTAAATAACAATATACTAATGATAATATGACTTAATAGAGAGTTAATATAGCCACAAGCTGACTATTCATAACCCGATGTACACTAATATTAAGGGCGTAGCAGACTACCATTGTACCAAAAGATTGACCTATTAATTCCCAATACAACCACTAGATTTATGCAAGATCAAGATCCACAAGAGGTGGTTAAACCATGCCACAAAGCCCAAGTGTCACACTAGACTACGCCTACCACAAGAAAAGGATACCAAGGGTCACACCTTGCAACACTAGGCTCTGATAGCAATTGTTGGAATCAAGGAACATTGAGGGGGGGTGAATAAGTATTTTGCAAAATTTAACTTTATTAACCTGATCTTTAAACCACTTAGCGCATTGAAGCAAAAGAAAGATGCAAGAACACAAAACAATCAACCACAACACCATAACACATTTATTTTTATGTGGAAACCCTGTTAGGGGAAAAACCATGGTGTAGGTCAATCCACAATATGAGTAACTCAAATATAAGTGTTTACAAAAGGAGGAATTCACATGCATTTAGGCACACTGCCTAGAGCTCACTACTCAGATACAAAAGAACACTCACTATCTTACAAAAGCATTTGGATTACATCCAGAATATTTGAGCTAAAATAATAGCATCTACTAATGCCTGATTTTAGTTCCGATTAAGCACATCAGTTGCATTCTTGATCTTCTATCTAATTCTATTCTTCCACTATGTCTGCTTTAATTTAGATAAAAAATCCCTTTTTGTACAAGTGAAAATGTGCATAATCGCTCTACAATCCTTCTGAATTTCACAACACATTGCAACACACTTCGTGCATCTAAAAAATTATATAAACAATCACTTATACATATCCACAACTAAAGATTTAATCAACCACATGTCGGCTTCAAAAACACATAAAATATTTACAAACTGTTGGCCCAATCCACAAAAATTTTTCCATGTGCACCAACCAAAGTTAGCCACAACATAATGAGGACCCAGAAAAATATCCTTGAACATGAAAATACTTCAAACAATTTCACCTCGAACATCTACAACACACTACATTCACTTGGATTTCTTGCACTGTTAAACTAAAAACAATCAACAAGATCTTCTTACTTTCACACCAATCAATACAAGGCTCTAATATTCAAGGATAACATAGATCATACATCAAAATATCTTCCCTGAGATCCACAACTCAAAATGATAACATAAAATTGCATATGAATCGATGAGCACAGTTATGTCAGATGCTCTGTTCTAACTTTGACAGTTAACACAAAACTTCAATCTGAATTCTGGTACGAAAAAATACTGATGTGTAGATTGAATCATTGACTAGGGTTACCATTAATGACAACACCAGATGACATGTGCAGTGTCTCTTTCCAACAATTCCTCCATCTTCTTTCCGTCTTAATCATTGATTGATTCTTTCAATCTTGACCATCAGTTTCATTTTTACTATTCTATAAATAGACCTTGCATCTATTGAATAGGGATCCATCTTTTAATAGTAAACTTATGCTATTAAATCACTCTCATCTTGCAACCATATTTTTTGTTTTAAAATAATTTTAGTTTAATTTACTTGCATCATTTGTTGAAACCATCCATTAATGGCTTCCATGGTAACTTAGCTGCATCCATTTAGTATATTTTGAAACTAGGGTTTTAATCTTTTGAATCTTGCATAAATTTATAATAGATTGTATACAATCACATTGATCATCATAGCTTTTATTATGTTAATATAGCTTGAACCATATTTTTCAACACATCTTTCATCTATGTCATTAGTTTTCTTCAATAAAACTAATTGAAACAAGATCATTATCCAAGGAATTGGGAAAGGGTTGTCATTCCACATCAATGCAACACCACTCCCCCAATAGGATAAGTTTCAATGTCTTAGAGTAGATGTTTATGAAGCTTTCATGTTTTATAATGATAGTTTTAATGGATTCTTCATCTTTGTTTATATTGAATGATCTTGTTGGGATTGATAATTAGTGGTTTAAGTATACTTCAAATCTATATGGATCAAGTGTATTTAACCCATATTATGAAATTTGTCACATTTTGGTGCTACAAGGAGGGAAAATCGATCAAATCTAATGAATTTTTCTTTAGATTTCCATTTTTCTTGTTCTTGTAGGTACAATGATGCTCTTTTAGGCTACACTAATGCCTTTGTCAGGCATTGCCATATAGTGACACTTTTGTAGGGAGTATAGCAAGGCTTAATTAAAACACAATGCCTATTAAAAAATTGTGACACTACTAATTTTTAGAGGCATCAAAGATTTGAAAACAACGATGCCTCCAAAATAGCAACGCTATTATCATCCATGTTTTATTGCAGAGCGATGATTTTTCTCACCAGAGAGATGCTTTTTTGAATTATGGTGACACTTTCATAAACAATGACACTTTTTACTAGTAAACCAAATAGTGATTGGATTTTGGCTTGTTTTTTATATTTTTAATTTTATTTTCCCCTTAACATGTCAATAACTTATGGTTTTTCTCTTTGAGGCTAATCGGTTTTATAAGTTTGGGGAGAAAAATTTGAAGTGAAGGAGCATATTGTCATTTGATTATAACTATAACAAGTGTTTTTACATTTATGGGGCAATTATAACCCATTTTATGATGCTTTATTTTATGTTTTAGGACCAACTAGATTTCCTTTTCAATTTAAAATGAATGTTCAAATTGGTTAAAATTGAACCCTCATATCCCCATTTTGTGATATTGGCTTAAAATTGAACAAAACAATCTATACACTTCATTTGGTGCTTAAAATGAATTCATTATGCTTGTCAAGGTTAAAATGAACATGTCTCTGATTTTCTTGTGTATGCTTGTTGTGCATATCCTCTCCCCTTGTGCTTCATGTGATCTTGGGTGAAGAGAAACACAAAAGTATACCTTTTCTTGTTGGAATCTCCTATCCTCTCCGCTTGTGCCTTTTGGCAATCTTGGTTGATGAAAATAATTTTAAGTTTCAAACATGTGTTACCTTTAGAGGGCTTGCCTCCCAACTTGTGAGAGGGAATGACCCAAGTGGTGCTTTCATTTCAATCTGCTATATAAATAATTGGTTGCAACTAGTCATAAACCAATTGGTGTTGTCCTATACCGATGAATGCCTCCCCTAGTATCCTTGTGATACGTTAAAACCCTTAGATGTTTCTAAGGGTTGAGAGGCCTCTTAATTGAGTGAATCACTACATGTATAGCACCAATTTATCCCAAATATGGTAATTAAAATCCTCATTTGTAGTGGCTAACCAAGTCCAATTTTGAAATGTATTTTAAGGTAGTGCATTGGAATAACACAGTTCTAAGAAGTTACTTACCATTTTTTGCTTTTGGTTGAGGAAATAAAGAAAATAGGGAAGCGACTCTTTTGCTTGGCATGTCAAGACGTGACATTTCCTTGACATAGCCTATTTGTCCATTCCATCTTCTTAGATTAATCATCTCTTAGGGGATGGTGGTAAGCCTACTAAGAAATACATACCTACTCAAACTAGGATTGTAAATGCTTGTGAATTTGTTTAACACTTGCTTGGTTCCAAAACATAGAAAACAAACATAAATGATCTTTCTCAAAATTTCAAACCCTTTGGTCTAAGTATGGATATCCTTTAAAAAGCCTTGATATTGATGCTCGTCCTAAGGATTTATTCTTAGAGACTTCTAAATATCTTGACTTATATCTCAATCCATACTTCCCAAAGTTAACATAAAAAACTATACCTCTAACTTCATGACTTTCACATAATGGACCTTGTGAAATAAATGATTTTTTTGACATAGAAATTTAGTTTGAAACTTAAGTAAGACAAGTTTTTGTGGCACTACTGAATTTCACACCATTTTCTAATGGAAGTTCGTCAGTGGTTTGACAAATCTTTGTCAGCGTAGCTACGAAATGGCAAAAACATTTTCGTCACTTTTTTTTGTCTCAGGTCCGACAACGAATTCAATGTAAAAAAAATGGCACAGATTCGTCGGTCATCGGCATCATAAAATGGCTCGGATTGTTGTCGAAATATCAACAAAATGGGTGTCAAAATAATTTCATCACCAGTTCGACGAAATGGGCAAGTATTTATGATGAAGTCATCATCACATCTAAGCAACTTCGTTGGACCTTTTATGTGGTTTGTTGGTGATGTACATCAAATGTGCGATGAAAAGGGAAAGGAGTTACGATGAAGCCTTCGTCGAACCTTTTTCTATGATTCATCAGTGGACTTCATCATAATTATGATGAAATGGATAAGGAGTTATGATCAAGCCTTTGTCGGACCTTTTCTTTGATTTGTCGGATTTGTGCATCAAAATTTTGATGAAACAATGCAATTTTTTTTTGAAACATTCATTGAAATGTACCATCGGTGAGAAATCAATCAAGTCACATCCCTTCGTATTCAAATATCGGGAAATTATTTTATTGGAGCACTAAACTATTCAAATATTAAGGATTTAATTAGCTATAAGATGGAAAGTTGTTGTTTAGACATAATCCATCATCTTTTACATATCTTTATTCACTTCTAGTGCTTTAGATAAATTTGTGTAAATGAGACAGAAATGTGAATCTTTTATGACAAAGAAAATTCTTAAAAGTAGGGGGGAGAGAGCAAAGGGTAGGGGGAAAGATAATGCTTGAATGTATAGCAAAGTATAACATTTTGATCATTATAACAATGAAACAAATCTTAAGTTTGAAGCATTAATATCATTTACAACATTTATGATCAAGAATGAATGTAAGTAGAGAAACTTTTGCATACCTGTAGATGGTACAAAATTTCATGGTTAAGTCAAAGCATCCCATCACCAACAAGATCCAAATATCCGTGTATCTATGTCAATCGAGCCTCTAGACCCTTTAGAGCTATCAATTTTTCCACTAACCTGTTATGCACAAAAGTCAAATTTTAGAGTTATGTCATCACTAAAAATAGAAGAAATAGAGCTTTGAAACCAAATCCACACACAACACAATGTGGTATTCAGAAAAAGCCATAGAAACAAACTAAACTCAAAACATTGGAATGGAAACAACTTAAAATTATGATGTAGAGCATCGATTAAGGGTATAAAGAATCATTTTTATGCCACCATAGTGAAAGGTTAGCACTTTCTTTCATCTTTGCATATTGGTTTGATGCTTCAAACGTTGCATTTCTTATATTGAAAAGTGCATTAACTTATCAAGCTTCTCTTTGTTTCGAGAATAGTTTAATATTCTCTACTTAACAGGGCCAACCATGTGATGGTGGAAGCCCTATTTGGCCCCCTCACACATCACTCTCTAATTCCCATACCCAATATATAATATTTAAATCATTCATTCTATCCATTAATAACATATAAAAATTCATTCATTAACATATAACATTCATTAATTAACATATTCACATTCATTCATTAACATATAACATTCATTCTTTTTAGTTTTTTGCTATTATTAAAAATATGGTTGTCATAATATGATTACAATCACTTTTTTTTGTTTCTTTTTTGAAGCTAACAAAAGTTGAAGTGGAGTATCATTTTCTAAATCATATTTCCCCCCTTCAGTTGTTCTTCCATTTTCTCGTGATCTTAATGTGTACACCCTCAAGGGGTCTATTGCAATAAGAAAGAAATGTTAAACCGATATGTTCTATTATTATTGTTACAAGCATTTCTAATATTAATTAAAAGAACATTAGAGCAGCTCTTCTTTACTCCTAAGCGGGTCCACATCATTCCTCAACTTTAGTTATAGACTCACCATGCTCAACATGTCAACACCTCTAAATCTTGATCTGCAGCTTGAAACATGAAAAGGTTACATTAATTAATACACCGTAATTGAAATTAAATAGTTTTAAGAACATGAGAGTGGGTCCTTCTTGACCGATAAAGGCTAATTGTGTTCCTCCTCATCTTCTCTAGCCCGACCATGCCCTTTTACTACTGATCACACTCTACATGCCTCAAAGTTGAAACACAAAAGGTTACATTAATTAATACACCAATTGCAATTAAATATGCTTAAGAACTTTAGTATGGTCCTTTTTCCCCGATAAAGGGCCCACATCATGTTCCTCATCTTCTCTACTCCTAATCATGCTCAACATTTTATCATGCTCTACATGCTCTAGCATTCTATACCACCATGACCTCATCTCAGAGGTTGTGCTCCACCCTCACCAGTCGTGAGATTCCAAATGTCTAAAAAAGCGATTATCATTGCTTCGAATGTTTAAAACAAATAGGCATGTAATTACTTTTATGGTGGAAATTAATATTGAATAGATTGTGTCCATAGAAGCATAAATCTACAAAAAATCCCAATTAATCGCGATTTTAAAAAAAATTGTAGGCTGCACGATTTTTTCCTTGATTTTTTGAAAAAATCATTGACTTTTGGTCAATGATTTTTTTCCGTTTCAAACTTCAAAATCACCAAAAAAAAGTTTTTAAAATCTACAAAAAAACGTGAATAAAATTGAGCTGATTTTTGTGCAAAAAAAACCATGAGACCATGGCTTGTTGCTTACTTCATTATGCTTTGATATATTTTTTCCAAGCATCCATAGCTTGTTTGAAAGCACTGGCTTTTAGGCTTTTAGCCATAGTAGCAAGGCAATGAACTATTTGATAAAATGACGGCATATTATTATGTATGAAAATGCGAGTATTGCAGCTAGTGAACTACTTGAAAAAATGCCTCCAAATAAATAGTTTTCATGGCATGGAATGCCACAAGCAAATTGCTACAGATTGTCATGACATTCCATCACCATAAGACTGCATTTCTTTTAGGCATTTTTTCAAACAATTCACTGCCTTGTCTATGTTATTGCTTACTATTATGCTTTGGTATCCATAGCTTGTTCAAAAGCACCTGTTTTAGGTTTTTAGCCATAGCATGAAGGTGTTGAACTGTTTGATAAAATGCTTTGGTAGACATGTATGAAAAATGTTGTAGCATAGAAAAGGTAGTGAACTTTGGTGGGCAGCCAAAGAATGGGAGTCCATGGCAGATGGAATGCCACAAAATGAATGCCAAGGACAAACAAATTACATAAGGATTTTCATGGCATTCCATCACCATAAGACCACATTTTTCAGGCATTTTTAGAAACCATTCGTTGCCTTGTCTATACTATTGCTTATTATTATGCTTTCATATATTTTTTCCAAGCATCCATAGCTTATTTTGAAGCACCTATTTTAGGATTTTAGCCATAGCAGCAAGGAGGTGAACTGTTTGATAAAATTCTTTGGTAAACATGTATGAAAATGTGGTAGCATAGACAAATACCACCATCCGACATTTATGTAGTTGTAGTATGTTTGTGCAATGTAATCACCATATGAATATAACCAACAAAAAATCTATTTTCTATAATTCATGGATTGAACTCTGAATTTTATTTAATCTCAATGTCTGTATGCTATGGAAATGCCATTAAATTTTTTAAAAAAGTAGTTTCTGACTGTTTTTCTTCAATTTTTTGTGTTTTTTTGTAAATCCAATTTTTTTCCAATCTTTTCCCCATTTTTTCAAAAAATCCTGAACTTTTGGTTTGCCAATTTTTTCCCCAAACGATTAATGTTGCTATGGATTGCACAAGTATTCAATTTTAAATAAACTTTATTGAGTTTATTTACCTGCGTGATGGATGTAGTGGAAGGTTGTTTTTTCCTAGTGAAGACTCTTAAGCATTCAGCCACGACTCCATAGCCTTGCTGGAAGGAAATCTTCAAGTCATCTTCTATGAGAACCTTGTTGAATTCAGAGCCCCACATTTTTGCAGAAGATCATGAATTTTGCTTCTATGGTGTGATAAAGCCAAAAATATTTTCAATTTATTATTTAGATACTATATTTCATTTATTGATACTTACAATTCGTGCAGCTAATTTCATATAACCACCAGAGCCAAGTTTGTGCTGCATGTGTTTTTCTAGTCTTTCCTTTGTTGCCTTCGATGTGTTGAGCAACCTATGAAAAGTTTGAAATAAGTTAGATTATATAAAAATAAATAGTAATCAGTATATAATTACATTGTTGATAGTATCACATACCTTCCTTGGCCTGGTGGTGTCTTTCCTTTTTTCTTTTCAGCCTTCTCCTTTCCATCCGGCACCAGGTCCTTCCACTCCCTCTCTGGAATCATGGGGAGTGCTCGTACTTTTTGTTCTTCTCTAAATGTGACCTATATTGGTCCCTTGCATACTTTAGATAGGTACTAGCTTTCTGAAGGACCTTGGTTTGGATGAATATTTTATCACCGAACAACACAACTAAATGATTAATGAGCTCATCTTTTAAATCTTGATTTTGGGCATTCCACTGTGTACATATGGTGGGCCCAAAGAGATCCAATGTAATATCACTTAGATTTTTATAAAAAACATCATTTCCTGCAAAATGATCATGGGATCAATAGTCTAAAAAGAGTGATCAATAAGTAAATTTCAATTGGATTATATATAATAATAATTAAAACATTTTACAAAATCCTTGGTCACCACAAGTGTGACCAGAAATGTTCCCGTACTAGTAATATGGGAAGATCTAGGAAATGTTACTAAAACATCACCAGTACTAGTGGCCTCTACATCCCTAGGTACATGTCCTGACACATGTTCTAGAATGTGTCCGCTGCCATAGGGTACATTAATGGATGCCTACATGGTATGTGTTGCCAACATTTCAAATGAAAATATAGGCAAGGATGATGGGGTCAGATGATGTGATGTATGCGTAGGAAGATCAGGATGGACACTTGTACCAACCCCTACTCCTTGGGAAACACTTGCAGTACCCTGATCATGGCCAGGAGCATCATGAGGAGGCAATAACCTTGTAAAAACAACACATATTTTAGTTCATGACATAAAAGAGTACAAAATATAAAACCATGAATGAACTTATGTTATAATTAAAGACCTCATGATAGCTTACTTGCAAGTTTTGTAATCTCTCTTTCAATATTTTAACCTTCTCTTTTATCTCATATGTTTGAGCCTGGGGAATAGTTGGAAACAGTTAGTGTCTTTTTTCTAGTGGGACCTACTTGGAGATTTCATCACTCCAAGGGACGATTCCAACCACGTGTACTGGCGGGGTATATAAAGGGGGGAGAATGAAAGTTGTACCCCAATCTAGTCACGTTGTAATTGGCGGAGCGTTGAAGCTAGGGTGATACCTAAATAGACATTAGGAGTTGGTCCGATCCTTTCAGTACCTCGCTGGGGTTCCCGACTCACGCTTGTGATGGGCTGGTGTTCACAGTTGTGCCTCACGTACCAAGAGCATATCGAGGACTCCCTAGAAGCCTTGTGCATCCTAGATTAAGACCTTTCCTGGCCATACCCTTAACATTAATCATAGGATTGTGCTTGCTTGAAGTGTTTTCTTGTGAAAAACTCGTGAAATCTTTTATACATTTTGCGTCAATCCATCTAATCTCATATTTTATTTCATGACATAAAAGAGTACAAAATATAAAACCATGAATGAAATTATGTTATAATTAAAGACCTCATGATAGCTTACTTACAAGTTTTGTAATCTCTCTTTCAATATTTTAACCTTCTCTTTTATTTCATATGTTTGAGGAACTGATCATTTTCAGTAATGTTTTTTTATATTTAATTTTTGTCATGAGGCACTGATTAGATGAAAATGATATGTGAGGAATTTTCATCTAATATTAATCCATGTCCTAATCTCTTCATTAGGGATGTGCACATGCCTAATCCTTGATTAGGATGTGTCACATCCTCCAACTTTTGCAAGTTGGCTTCTAATCCTCATTTATCTTCTATTATTGATTAATTAAGCCTAATCAGTACTTTGGTCAACTCTTCCCATCCCCCAAGGAATTTTTAATTCCTTTTTATTCCTCCTAGAATCCCCTTTTCCCATGCATCTTCTAGAATCTTTGACTTGTCACATCAAGTCACATGTGACAAACTCCCACCTTTTGGGAACATTATCTTATCCACTAGATTCTTCCAATCATTGTGAATTTAAAATTCACTTTTATTCACCCAAGGTTCTTCCCATCTCCCAATGTACTTGCAAGGTACTTGTACTTCCTCCACCTCATGTACCTTTTGGCCACCTCACTTACACCTCATCTCCTCTTAGCCACTTCACCATCCACATGTCAAGATGTGAGGGCTTGTGAGTTCTTAACTCACCATAGCCCTTCATCTTGACTTTGTTGGATGAATCTTGACCGTTGAAATCTCTAGAGAATTCAAAATTTTCTATAAATACCCACTCCTCAAGGGAATTTTCAACACTTTCATTTTTGAGCAACCTTATGCTGCCAATTTGCATTCTCAAACATTTGCTATCATTTAGCCATCCATTTAGTCATTTTGCATTATCAATCTTGCATCTAGTAACATCAAAAGCCATCTAAGGAGCATACAAATTCATCTAAATCAAGGGCCAACCAAGGAGTCTTTAATAGCAAGGAAGGTATAATCAATTTGTATTTTATTTCATCTATTTTCCTTATTTTATCACTCTTTAGGCTAATCATTGAAGTGTTCTTAGTGTTTTATCATTTTCATTTTAAGATATTTTGCACATTAAAATAGGTTAAAATTCCAAGGTACACATTTCTAGCACACCCGGTGGGACCCACAAACGGGTTCTTGCATTTAACCTTCATTTTTGCTAAGTATTTTTGTAGAAAAAGGTTGCAGAAAGGTGGTAGTACCCTCTATTTTACCGCAGAAAGGTGGAAACGCCCTCTGTTTTACTGTAGAAAGGTGGTAGCACCCCTGATTTTGCCGTAGAAAGGCAACAACACCCCTGATTTTACCGCAGAAAGGCGGCCATGCCCTCTTGTCTGCTGTAGAAAGGCGGTCACGCCCTATATCTGAAAATTTGATTTTTTCTAACAGTTTGTTGTAGTTAGGTATATACGTCATTTTGCTTAGAAGATCTTTTCTAACACTTTCTTGCAGTAGGGCATACAACTTTTCTTTTTCAAAAATCTAATAAAGTTTCCCGCAGAGGGGCGGATATGCCTTTTCATTTTGAAAGGCTCTTTTCCTCTAACATTTTGTTGCAGAAAGGCGGTAGCGCCCTCTGTTTTGCTGCAAAAAGGTGGTAGCGCCCTCTGTTTTACCACAGAAAGGCGGCAGCGCCCTCTATTTTACTGCAGAAAGGCAGCAACACCCTCTGTTTTATTGTAGAAAGGCAGCAGCGCCCCTGATTTTACCACAAAAAGGCGGCTACGCCCCAAAATAGCATAGTTTGGAAGCATATTATGGCGTAATCGACTAAGAAGGAAGGATAAGATAGATAACGTTTGCTTGCAAGACCATCTATTTGATCAAATTTTTGAAAAATTATCCTTATTGTTTGAACATAGTCTAAATAGGGGGAAGTAACCTTTATTGCTTGCGGTGTTTTTTTATTATTGTGTCACCCAAGGGGGCATTAATTTGTTTTCACTTTCCCCTTGCACTTTGTGTGAGCCTAGGGAGTAGTTGGAAATGGTTAGTGTCTTCTTTCTAGTGGGACCTGCTTGGGGATTTCATCACCCCAAGGGACGATTCCAACCACACGTACCGGCAGGGTATATAAAGGGGGGAGAACGAAATTTGTACCCCAATCCAGTCACGTCATAATTGGCGGAGCGTCGAAACTAGGGTGATACCTAGATAGATGTGAGGAGTTGGTCCGAGCTTTTCAGTACCTCGCTGGGGTTCTTGAATCACACTTGTGATGGGTTGGTGTTCACGGTTGTGCCTCACGTACTGAGAGCATATCGAGGACTCCCTAGAAGCCTTGTGCATCCTAGATTAAGACCTTTCCTAGCCATACCCTTAACATTAATCATAGGATTGTGCTTGCTTGAAGTGTTTTCTTATAAAAAAATTATGAAATTTTTGATACATTGGCCTTATTTTATCATTTTGAGTCCTTGCCATAGCCATTGCCATCAAAACCAAGCCCTGAATTCACTGTAGAAAGCTGATTGCGCCCCTAAATTCACTGTAGAAAAGCTGACCACGCCCCTGATTTACTGTAGAAAGCTAACCACACCCCTAATTTGCTACAAAAATTTGACTATGCCCTTGATTTTCTGTAGAAAGTTGGCTACACCCCTGATTTGTTGCAGAAAGCTAACTACGCCCTTGATTTTACTGTAGAAAGCTGACTATGCCCCTTTAACTTCCCGGGGCCATCATTTACAAACCGTACATCGAATCGACTTCGTCCAAAAACTAAAGTTGCTTAGTTTTTCAAGATCTATCTAGTGGTACCTTCTATTTTCTCCTATCAAGAATTTGACCATCCCGGGGCGGCCATGCCCCGCATTGCGGGGTGGACATGCCCCTAACTTCCCGGGGTTGTCATTTACAAACCATGCATCGGATCAACTTCGTTCAAAAACCAAAATTGCTCAATTTTTTGAGCTCTATCTAGTGGTACCTTTTATTTATTCCTATCTAATCAAACCAATCCATTCCTCTAATCAAATACATACAATCATCTAATTAATCCAAGCACACCAATCCTATCAAGTTCATCCAATCACAATTATCCAATCAACATCATCTAATCATTTGATCCAATCTAATCAAACTGATCTAGTACTTTAATCAAATTCATCAAATCATCTACCTAATCTAATCATCGATCTACCAAATCCCATCAAAATCAAAATCAATCCCATTACATCATCCAATTATCCTAATATGAACTTTAATCCAATCCTGATCTAAGCTTGACTTAAATCCCAATTTGAGCTTTCATCCATCTCCATCCAAAATCTTTGATCCATTCTATTTATGCTTTCATCATCATGAATCCTCATCCTCCATCAATATTAGTCAAGGGAAACCCTAATTACGTTGACGACAATAACGAAAGTCTTGTTGATCAAGAGGTATACGACATAGATCCCCTTGACACTATCATATCTAGTAAGATTTCTTCACCCACTTTCCAAAATCCAATTACTCCCATGAGCTATCTCGTTATATCTTCATCCATGCCTAATCATGCTCCTTATGCCACCTTTGACAATGGATATCCAGTATCTTCTTCATCCCCATATTTGTCATGTCCTTCATCTACATGATCCTCTTATACAACATCCACATCCTCTTATCCTAATTTTCCATCCCAATACTCCTATTACAATTCCCCATCCATGTCCCCCTATCGTAATCCTCTTTCCCAATCTTCCCATACTAATCCTACATCCACACCCTTTTACCTTAATCCTACATCCATGTCTCCTCATCCTAATCCATCATCCCAATATCTTTATTATAATCCATCGCCCACATCTTTGTGTTCCACTATACCACCTATATCCTCTTGTCCTAATCCATAGTCCATGTCCCCCTATCCTAATTCACCCCTCCAATATCAGTACCTTAACCCTCAATCCAATCCCGTTCCTCCATCTACTGATAGTCCTACATTCAATCCCATTCCTCCATCTAACCCTAGTCCACCAATCCATAATCCCTCATCCATTTCTACCACCCTAGCCAAGCCAACCATATGCAAGTCTCTCATTTTAGAAGTTCTCCATGGACTCATGACAAAGAAGCCATCCCCAACTCCACATCTTGAAGTCATGGAACCATGCCATTCCAATCCATCATCCACAGTAACTAGTGATGAGAGCCTTCTCCATACCACACCTATCATTGTTGTTACCACCCCTAGCATTGATCAAACCATTGAAACCATTAAACCCACTAAATCCATTGAACCCACATCTTCTACTATGAGAGCCACTGAACCCATCAAAGACTCCCAAGTCCAATCCACTCCCTCTACTCCTAGATCCACCCAATCCATCAAAGACACCCAAATCAATTCCACTCCTCCCACTCCTATTGCACCAAAACCCATTCCAATGAACCTCATGAATCCTCCATACTCCCATCTCCCCCACTTAAATAGTCCCTCCAACACTCCATTATCATGTCACCCACACAAGATGAGTCATGCCAAGAGTTTGATCCAAAGCATACCACCATTTCCCCTCCTCCACCTCAAGATCCCACAATGCCATCTAGTTCATCTCCATCTCATGATCCTCCATCACCCCCTATTCCATATCCCCTTGTTCCTCTCACATTCCTCCATGGTGGTCTCCTCACAGAAGAAAAACAAAGCATATACACCAACCCTCCTCTTCCACCTAATAATGGACTCACATCATTCTTCCAAAATAACAAAAATCCTGTCTTAGATCGAATGCTTAAGAGAATGAACTATCAAGGAAAAGGTTTAGGCCTTCATGAGCAAGGTATTATAGAGCCCATCCAAGCTAAAGAACATTTGTATATGCAAGGTCTTGGATGTACTACTCACGACTCGCAATCCAAAAATGTTGGTACAATCTCCACATATCTTCCCCGATCCTCTTCTAAAAAGATAAAAGGATCCTCCTATACCTCCACTAGATCATTTGTTGCCATCCCCCCTCCTCCATCATATCACTTCAAAACAACCATTCATATTCCTCCTTCATCCGCTCCATCCATTTTGGGTCCTTATGTTCCCTCATCCCCCATAACATATCCTTCAGGTCCTAAGTCTATTTTGGGCCCTTATATCTAAAAATCACCTCTCCATCTCATCCTATTACCCATCCATCACCTATCCATGTTACCCATCATAACTATCCCACTCTCATGTTCCCTAATCAGGATCAACAAAGGCATGTACCTCCTCCATCCACATATCATCCTCAAAATCCTACCTCCATCCCTCCATTCATATTCCCTCCATATCATCCATGTGCTCACACCCATCCCATTGCTACGAAAAGTACTTTGGATGCCAAAGTACAAATGCATCAATCTAAACACCCACATGAATTTAAAGCTTCCCATGTCCCCTCTAAAAGACATGGTAAAGAAAATAAAAATAAAATCCAATATCAAAATAAAATCCATAGGTTGCAAAGGCCCACCAAAGCAAAAATCACAACCATGTGGATCCCAAAGAAAACAAATGAAGCATCTATCACACCATCCAAAGTTGCTACTCCAAAAGCTAATCATGTAAATCCTCCATCACCTAAATCCATTTTGGGTCCTTATGTCCCACAATTTTCTATCACCTCTCCTCTATTATCTCTACATCCTCCATTACACCCTCCATTATCCTCACATCATCCAACCATTAATCCTCCTATCCTTTCACACCCCCCACCACATGTGCCAATGTTGGTCCTGAACACACCTCCCCATCATACATTTACTCCATCATTCCATCCATACACTTTCCAACATCCCATCCATTATCCCATGCATCTCCCCCATCAAATCCCTTTAATACCTGCCCTTGCATAATTCCTCCATTGTCATAGCTAAGGTTGTACCAACATCCAATAGTCACTTCAAACATGGGCTCTTAATACTTCATATGGAATTTGATGCTTGAGTCCTTCATCCATATCCTTATCACATGCCTTCCACATCCACTTATCCACCTCCCTATACTTATCCATCCCCACCCACATTCTATCCAAAAATCTAATATATATATATATATATATATACAAAAAGCAAAAAATTGTCAAACAAATAAAATAAAATAGTAAAGAGAAATCATTCGTCCAATGGTGAAAACTTGGAAAACAAGTGCCTTGGATAAGTACCATGATGAAAACCTGGTAAACATGTGTCATGCGTAAATCCCCTATCTATTTTACTTCTACAATTGGGGGCACCTACATCCCTTTCACCCACCTCCTTCATCCCACCTATCTTACACATCCTTCACCTCGATCCCTCCATCCTCCTTGTGATCTTGATATAGCTAGGAGAAAACATATATACATGTTGTGGACACCTGTTGGCGTACTTTCCATTCATCCCTACATTGTCACATTCTTTGTCCACCCATCATGTTACCATACACCTACCCCCTATCCTATTCCTTATCCACATCCATCTACCTTCTTTGTCTATCTACCATGATACCATCAATATCCCTTCCTTATTCAAGCATCCTACCTTCATTCATCAAAATCCCTCAACCACCCATCCTATCCTCCTCCAGCTATCCCCTTCATCTTCCCATCCACTTATCTTTCGCCCCTTTTTCCTTATCACACATGACATATCTAGAGTGGGGGCATCTACTTCCTTTGTGATGTAAGTCCTTGGAGACATCATTCATTAATCCTATCTAAAGTTTTGTCTTCCCATCCTTATCTTTCTATCCATCCATCCAAACAATCCCTTTCATATCCCCATCCTTATCTTCCTATCCATCCCATCCAAACAATCCCTTTCATATCCCCATCCTTATCCTCATATTCCTCCATCCAAACAATCCCTTTGATATCCCCATCTTTATCTTCCTACCAATCCCTTACGTCTCCCCATCCCAATCTTCTTATCCATCCAAACAATCCTTTTAACCTCCTTATCCTTCTCCATCCATCCTAACATCTATCCATCTACCTAACCAATCCCATTAATCCATCGAATCTCTTCTACCCCCATCCCTGTATTCATATCCATCCCCCATCGCATCCTTTCCATCTCCCCATCCTTATCTTCCTATCCATCCCTACCTCTATCCCCCATCCCTTTCATCCCCCATCCCTATCTCCCTATTCATTTCTCTCTACCTTCATCCCATCTCATCATCCCTTGTCATTGGTCTCTGGTTATAGGCTTCTCCCCATGCATCTAATCATCATCACTCTTGCTTCTTTCACACATCTTTCTAATCCTATATCACTTTTTATCACTCTATCTTGTCTATCACTTTTCATCACTCTATCATTTCTTGTCATATCGGTCCCATATTTTTTATCCACTTATTCTATCATCTCATCATCCTTTATCCATCATTTGTCATTTGTCATTGGTCGAACTACGTCGCCCCTGTGCTTTCATGTAGGCAAGGTTGATCATTTGATCCGCCCCTGGGGCTTTGTCCGTCTATTCCTCTATCATATATCATTGGTCTTTCTGCTCTCCCCATCCACTCCTTTATCACCTATCATCAACCTTTCTACTTTTTTCTATCTGGTCTTTTTCATCCATCATCGTTCTTCATCATCCTCTTTCTGCTTTTATCCATGGTCAGTCATCAGTCTTTTATCGAACTACGAGGGCTCTATGCTTTCACATAGGCAAGACTAATCTTTCATCGGCCCTTGAGCCCCTAGGTATTTATGGTGTGTTAGTCTTCTCTCTTGTGTCTTGTCTTGTGTTGTGTCATAAAGCTATGCCCTCATCTAGCTAGTTCTTAACAAACAAGATCCATTAGTATCAGCAGATCCAATCGGTTCCGAGAATCTTGTGCCATATTGATCTTTTAGTTTAGTATCCATCATCATTGGTCTCAACAAGATGCATCCTTCCTAACAGACCTCATCAACCCCATCCATCCTCTTGATCCTATGGAAAAGAACATTTTGAATTTGATTGCGATCTTTTGAGCTTTTGGTTTTTTTTTATCATTTGAGATCCCTATCATCACCTTTCAAGGCCACCATGATCCATCATATTATGGTGTGTTTTGACTGGTTAACATAGGGGCATATCTTGATCTCTTATTGTTGTTGTCTGCTGGGTTGTCCCATATAGTACCCACCAAGATCCCTGTGATCTTGTGTTACATTGGGGCATCCTTTTCTGCTTGCGGTTATCCCAATACCTAGCCCGACCAAAGTCTTTATCACTTTGGGGTGTTAGGATAGCCTTTTTGTCTATTGTGTTTGTTTTATGCATTAGACACTAATCTGCCTTGGTCCTTCATACCTTGGTGTAACGTGTCTTATGCTATAGCAAAAATCAGTGCTCCAAAGATGGAAAATTGCATTTAGAATTGCATTTCATTTTCCATTTCATCATCTTGCATGTATCCCCCATCTCTTCATCCTTCTTCACAATCCCCCCATCCCTCCATCTTTTCTATCTATTCCCTTTCTTTTCCCCCTCTTCTTCTTTTCCCCGACTCTGCTGTCGGGGCAGCTCTGCCCTCAGCCGGGGCGGCTCCACCCTCGGCCGGAGCAGCTCCACCCTCGAGCGGCTCCGCCCTTGGCCAGGGTGGCTCCACCCTCGGCCGGGGCAGCTCCGCCTACTGGCAGGGTGGCTCCACCCCCTGGTGGCACCGCCCTCTACCGGGGTGGCTCTGGCCCCAGGTGGCACTGCCCTTTGCCAGGGCGGCTCTGCCCTCGACCGGGGTGGCTCCGCCCCCGGGTGGTACTGCCCTCTGCTGAGGCGGCTCTGCCCTCGGCTGGGGTGGCTTCACCCTCTCCCCCGGGCAAGTCCGCCCTTGGCCGGGGCGGCTCCGCCCTCGACAGGGGAGGTAGCGCCTGTGCGCGGGGTGGCTACGCCCCTACGTCGCTAGCCTTTAACCCCCAAAAATTCACATTTTTAAGGTTTTTTTTAAAAACTAATTTCAACCTATTTTCTAATTTCCCCCTGCCATCAAAACCCATGTGTTGAAATTTTCAAAATTTATCAAAAACCATATTTTCAAAGGTTTTGAATTTTACACTGAAACCCAACTTTGACCCCTCATCGTCATCCTCATCATCATCCATTAGTATCCTTCCCCATCCCTTTGGTGTTGTTTTGGGATGTATCATTCCCTCATCAACAACACTTTAATCATCATCATCGTGAGGCATTCTTCCCTATCCTTTAGTGGTGTTTTGGGATGTATCCTTCCCTCATCAATACCACTCAGTGGGATGTATCCTCCCCTATCCTCATGATTCATTGACAACACTCCATCCATCATCGACCCCTTTTGGCTTGTCCCTTTATTGGGGAGACATCACCTTTTGTCTTGAAATCCATTTGTGCTTCATCCATCTCCATATCACTTACTCTCTTACCCATCACATTGCATCATCTTCCTCATCTCCCCTTGCATCACATCATCTATTTTGAGAGCACACATGTGTTCTCTTCAACCCGCATGTCCTCTCGAGGGGGCATCCTCAATCCCTAATCTTCATCTTCACCCCCATCATCTTTTTTCCCAATCAATCCTTTGATGACTGGGGCATCTTTCCCAATCTAACCATCTTCTTCTAGGTTCTATATTTTAATATTCTTTGAAATGATGCTACTTCATAGCACCATCTCAAAGAGGGGAAAAATGTAGACACCTAAATTTGGACACTTAATTTACCCAAATTTATCACTTTTCATCTAAACATTCTCTTATCTGAGTTAATTAAGTAATATTACTATTATTTAATTAATACCCTTAATTCTGCCAAATCCCTAAGGTATTTAATTAATAATTAAATACTCTTTTAATCCTCTTTCATCAAATAGATTAAATAAATAATACATTTATTTAATTCCTCACATGTCATTTTCATCTAATCTTAATCCATCTCCTAATATCTTCATTAGGGATGTGCACATGCACCTAATCCTTGATTAGGATGTGTCACATCCTCCAACTTTTGCAAGTTGGCTTCTAATCCTCATTTATCTTCTAATTACTGATTAATTAAGCCTAATCAGTACTTTGGTCAACTCTTTCCATCCCCCAAAGAATTTTTAATTCCTTTTTATTCCTCCTAGAATCCCCTTTTCCCATGCATCTTCTAGAATCTTTGACTTGTCACATCAAGTCACATGTGACGAACTCCCACCTTTTAGGAACATTGTCTTATCCACTAGATTCTTCCAATCATTGTGAATTTAAAATTCATTTTTATTCACCCAAGGTTCTTCCCATCTCCAAATGTACTTGGAAGGTACTTTTTCTTCCTCCACATCATGTACTTCTCTTCCACCTCACTTACACCTCATCTCCCCTTAGCCACTTCACATTCCACATGTCAAAATGTGAGGGCTTGTGAGTTCTCAACTCACCATAGCCCTTCATCTTGACCTTGTTGGATGAATATCAACCATTGGATTCTCTAGAGAATTCAAATTCTTCTATAAATACCCTCTCCTCAAGGGAATTTTCATCACTTTCATTTTTGAGCAACCTTATGCTGCCAATTTGCATTCTCAAACATTTGCTATCATTTAGCCATCCATTTAGTGATTTTGCATTATCAATCTTGCATCTAGTAACATCAAAAGCCATCTAAGGAGCATACAAATTCATCTAAATCAAGGGCCAACCAAAGAGTCTTCAACAACAAGGAAGGTATAATCAGTTTGTATTTTATTTCATCTATTTTCTTGTTCTATCACTCTTTAGGCTAATCATTGAAGTGTTCTTAGTGTTTTATCATTTGCATTTTAAGATATTTTGCACATTAAAATAAGATAAAATTCCAAGGTACACAGGTATATTAGAGTCATTAATTGGAGGTTGGGTAAAATGGTACATAGTACATACCACCCCCATAGTAACTGTGTTTGTAACTAAGTGATTCAAATTGTAATCAATTGGAAATTCTTCCCTTGTAGTAATTGATTTTATCGCACATACGAATACACAGTTTCCCTCACGCGCCTCGAATATGCAATTGGGTTGCTTATTTGTTGGCTCAGGTCATGTACTATTTATAAACCCTCCAATATTCCCTGATACTTTTGGCCTTCCATCAAAGTACATAGCCACTCCTTTATTTTGATCGTTATCTATTTGTTGTATATAATTTGTTGACAGTGCATACCTACATATACTTCGTGTATATTGAACCAGTTGTATCCAATATTTGTAACTATAATAGGGTTTGACATACTCCATCAATTCAGTAACTTTTTCATAATAGACCTTTATGCCATCCATGCAAAATAGGCCCAAACCATGTAACGATGATGGTACTATCCGATATATCCTCTCGTTGACACAAAAATCAGTTTTTATTGGAGGAAGTTCCTTGGGTACCCATTGTTTCCATAGATGTTTGTACCTCAAGGGCACCTTGATGTTGCCTATGCTCTCATCATCATAAGAACATGACCCCCCTTTAGCAAGAAAAAATTCCATGCGTTTATGAAAATTTCTTCTAATCTTTTGACCTCTAGTTGATCTCCCTCTTTTAGACATACTACATGTCTCACTTTCCTCTTCTCTTCCTAAATTTCCCTCGCTTGAGGAAGATAGATCTGACAAATACCTATTTGGTGGTACCTACACTCATAAGGATGTTGGATGAAGTTCTTTCATGGTGATGTAATCCCAAGGTGACATTATGATTAATCTATCATTTCATCAGTAAAATTTCATAGGTTATAAGGTAATCAAGTCTTGATAGATTGCAAGCTATTGTTACTACCGTCCAAATGTGTCCATCACAAATCAAATCTACTTAATTTTTTAACTCCCAAACTTTTTAACAAGTGTTAAATGTGACTATGGTCCACCAGTTACACAACCAAGGCCTAAAATGTATTCTCTAATTGTAATCAAAGGACTTTTGCTCTTCATTCAATTAAATAAACTTGAAGGGAAACACCACCAAGTGGTTTATTGGACACCTACATGACTAAAAATAGTAGCAAATTTACATTTAATTTTCATATGTCTAAGTGGTTAACAGGGAGGGAGTGTGTACTAGGCCTGGTTAAGTCATCATAAGTTTATGCTTTGGCAATAATTTTTTTTAAGTCATATTAAATCTTCCTATGTCTAATTGCTAGGAGATTTTTGGTATGTTTTAAGGTAGGATGATTGATGAAAGATCCCAAAGACTAGCCTTTCTCCATGGTATCCAGGTACACATAGTAGCAGTCTTCTCTTATACAGTTGGACATGATTTAAAGAACTTAGCTAGGAATTATTCATTTAACCTAAGTTTTTCTCATAATGCCATCATTGGAAAATTAAGTCAAAATTCTTCTAATATAGAGAAGAATTGGTCTATGTGCCTCTAGTAATCACTATAAATGTTTGTAAGGATAAAATGACTAATTGCATTGGTAGGAGAGAATCCAACAGTTTAAAGATTATATTCCTCTATTCTAATTTTAAGGGTTGTGTGTGGAGGCGTTATCACTAATACACATACATTTACAAATACACATACATATGCATTTATTATTTTTATTTATTTTTCATGTAGTTTAATAGTTTGATCGATTTCATATTATATGTGTTGAAGACTTTAAAATTTCAATTACATTAATTTATGGATATGTTGTATCTATAACACTACAAAACCATATGCTCTTTGCATTTACACTTTCATTTAGAAATACACATTTATATACATAGATATAGATTTCTTTAATGATATGTTGCATTTATTGTTCTAGGAGGGCATCTAGTAATTGCATTTACATTTACATTTAAAAATACATATACATACATACATGCATACATACATACACAGATACATACATAGATACATACATACATAGATATATATATATATATATATATATGTGTGTGTGTGTGCGTGTGTGTATGTATATCATTTATATTCAATGTTTAGAAACAACCCATTAGGTCTGCACATGGATAAAAATTCATAAAATCAGATCTCCCATACATGTTTTGTTGAAACCTAGGCTTGAACCTCTCATTTCACATGCTTTTCTTCACAAAACTATTGAGGACAATAGCTATACCTTCTTTATTTCTCATCCTACGCCCTATTGATGCATCCTACAATTACAACAATATCCATGGGGCCTCTTACACAAGCTACAATAATAACAAAAAATGTAAGAGCCCTTTTATATCATGTTTGGACTACAAAACCCTGAAAAATAGGGCAACTCAGGTTATGATTTGTTGGTGAGCTGTATGCACAAAATCATTAGCACTAGCTCATTCTTGGAGTCTTTTCAAAGAGAAGCAAATCAAGTGCCAGTTAAGTTCAAACCTTATAGTGTTAAGGTGAATGACGTGATCAATTTTGATTGGCCAACTGATGAAGAGTACTAGAAATGGGTAAATGTATATTTAACTAAGAGTGAAAACGAGTAGGTTGCTAACGGTTGACAAATCAGTTGTTGCAATAACAATAGATTCCAGTTTTGTTTTTTGGTGACACTCTACGTGTGGAATTCTTGAATTTTTTTGTTGCTGCATCAACCATTCTTAGAGGGCACAATGAACAAGAAGATTCTTTGGGGAGATTGTTATTGTAACAAATTTTTGGAATATCACAAGGTGGTCCAATTGGTTGGTGACACGTGTGCTTTCTGGCCCGATGCTTGTTTGCTCCTTTTTTTATAAGAAGGATTTCAAAGCCAAAAGTACGAGTTAGTAGGTTAGATATTTTAGGTTGATCTAGATGAAGTTGCAGAGAAAATTGTAAAGTCTGATGGTTTTAGGGAAAATGCAATTTAGGTTTTGAGTCATTCTGTAGTAGGTTTTGAATTCATGGGGATTTGATGTTTTATGACAGTACTGACATTTGAATTGATATGATTAATTCAAACTCGTAACTATCTCCATTGTACTCATAGTACTCATTGCCCTTGATGCGTTGATTTTCCACACGAGTGCCATAACCTCGTCCTGCCGGTCTTTGGTATTGACCTTGTTTTCCTCCTCCAAACTCTTCCTGACATTGTGTGATGTTGTTTCCTCCTCAAACTCTTCATCGGACACGGTATTGACCTTGTTTTAACTCCAAACTCTTCCTTGTGGTATTGACCTCGTTTCACTCCTCAAACTCTTCCTCGGCGATATTGTCCTTTTCCTCCTCCAAACTCTTCATCGGCTAGTATTGACCTTTTTATCTCCAAACTCTTCACCGATGGCATTGACCTTGTTTCCTACTCAACTCTTCTTCAGCATTGGCATTGACGAACACTACTCCAAACTCTTCGCTTGAATGTGGTATTGACCTTTCACTTCTGTTTGTTTCTAACTTGTGGTTTCAGTAGTTTTTCTGATGTTAATAATTAAGTTCCAAAATTTTGGCACCATTTAGCTAGGTTTTTAATATTTTACATTATAGTTAAGTATGTAGCTATATTTTACATAATAAATAATATAATTATTCAGCTTATTGAATTATATATTATATTCTTTAACAAAATTATTAAATGCATTATAAAAATTATTATAATTAATAATTAATAATAAGTATATTTTTATATAATACAAAATATAGTTAATATAATATATATTTAATATAATAGTAATATATATTAATATGAGAGAGAGAAACTAAATTTTGATTGGTTGTTTCATGTCAACAATTCAAGGATGTCATTTGTCCTTGGGGAGTTATGCTGAAGGTAGCATGCCATTTGAGTAAAGATATGATAATTCTCCTTGAAGAACTCTTCAATGTACCCATTCCACACTTAAGGAGACAAAGAGATAGAGAGGGGTAGAGAGAAAAATAGATAAGGATGAATAGATAGAGATATAGGGAGAGTGATTGATATATCTCTCCCTATCGCTCTCTATATCTCTATATCTCCCACTATATATTGAGCTATCTCTCCCTCTCCTTCGTTTCTCTCTCATTCACTCCATCTCTCCTACTCTATATCTTTATCTCTATTTCTATTTTTATCTGCCTCTCACTCCTCTCTCCATCTCTTTCTATTTATATCCCCTTCTCTCCCTCCCCCTCTCTATCTCTCACCATCTCTCCTTCCCTATCCCCCTATCCATCGACTCTCTATCTCCACCTCTCTTCGTTTCTCTTCCCATATATCTCCATCTCTCTTTCTCTTCCCATATATCTCTATCTCTCTCTCTTTCTCTTCCCATATATTAACTAAGAAGCCGTGCAAGCATACAATAGTATATGTTGGTAAAACTATAATAGTGTTTTATTAAACTATAAGTAACACTTATCTTTCTAATGTCAAGCCTTCTTATAAAAATAGTGTTTTATTAAACTATAAGTAGATTATTGTCACCACTCTTCATTCAACATGAAATGCCAAATGTAGCAATTGTTTTGTTGCTTTTGTCAAGTTTCATTAACCAAGCTATTTACTAGGTTGAATAAAGTTGTGTTATGACCCTTCATCTCTTTAAAATAATTAGACAATATTAGCGAGATCAGGAAGGGGAGAAAACTAAACTCCTTCAAAATAGTGGTAGTTGTGGGTTTGTTGGTTTTCTTTGTATACTATATACTTAGTTCCTCTAGGATAAATAAGTAACTTTAGATCATTTTCTTAGTTGTGTATCCTAACTAATATAGAGTAAGCTTTTTCATTTTAATTGACTACTACATAATAGTTTATGTGTTGAAAGAATTGTTTCCATTCTTTGTAATTTTTACATTGGAATACAAATCATACTTAATTTCATGCCAATATACCTCTTTCATAAAGATATTTGTTTGAAATAAGTGCTTCATAACCCATCTAATCAAATCATAATTAACCTATCAAAAAGGCAATAGGAATTTTCTAAAGAAAAAACACTTGACCCAATCATAAGTATATGGCCTTCAAAGAAAGGAGTGATCCACCTTAGCAATAACAACTACCTGATTTAGACCTAGTGATAGAGACATGGTTGGATTGAGTCTCTCACTGGCTCAATGCTCCGGGTCACAACTTGATAACCCCCTTGGTGTTATTGCATCCACCTCTCAACCTATAGGTCCTCTGCTATTGAGGCACCCCTGGTTCACTTACCAACCCTGGTATCATTACAAATTTGCTGCTACCAAGCAAATCTAGCCCTTAATTCACTTAAAGACTAGCCAGCTCCAAATGTTTCCCTATTTGTTACAGGGGTGTGTGACACCTTCCAAGGCTTTCAAAGTCATCTTTTCCAGGGGCTTGAACAAACACCAGGCTCCAACTCTCCATCGTTTTCATAAAGTCCCTGTTCTAGGGTTTGGGTAGGGCTACAAGCCTTGAGCCCCTTTTAGCCCTCTCAACACAAGAACTAGTTCACAACTTTTCTCTTTCAACAGTTTGTGCCAAACTTACTTCTGACACCTTGGTTAATTTTCCAAGCCTTAAAGGATTTTTGGGGTTTGGGACCTTGTTAGTCCGTACACAGGTGGAAATCTGACCTTGGCAAGAACTAGGGTTTCTTTAGACCATTTCTTGGTCTGCTCAACATATTCTAACTTTAAATGCATTGTAGAGACCTCTGTCTTCTTTCCATGCCTTCTCAAAGTTTCCTACATTCACCATACATCTTTGAATGTCAATTAGGACACACCCCTACTGTGTTAGGTTTTAATCTTTGACTGTCTTTCCTTGCTGGGCTTTCAAGCTCGCCTAGGAAAGAATCTTTAGCATGCTTCCTCGCCCACTACAAACACCTAATCTTACACTATATATAGTTAAGGAGCTTAACCTTACTTCTAGGAAACCCATACTTCTTGGTACGGCGTGGAAGCAGGCTAAAACTCCATGTTTACCCAAATTACCAGTCAGGGCAGTAAACTAAGAAAAACATAGAAACTTGTCTAACTCTTGAGAGCGATAAAAACCACAAACTAATTTAACCAGAGTGTGAGATGGGGTTAGAAATCAAATAGAATAGATAAAAGTGACAGCCAACACTTCTAAACTATTAAACCACATTCAAACAAGAGAAAACAAATAATGGAGATAATAAAAAATGCAAAACATAAAAGAAATCACTCCCCATTATGGTTGATTCTTTCTCTTGCTCTCCTTCTTTTTATGCAACTTTGCCCTCAGATTTGTTGAAACACTTGTGCAAAACTTGCAAATGGTAGCAAGAAAGTTGGAGAAAAATAGCTGTTAAGCTGAAAATGGAGAAGAAAGGTTGTTTTTATAGACAACCATTCGAATGGACAGTTGAGATTAATCTTCTAAAAAGATTCCAAGATCAATGGATGATAATGCATGAGAGAGATGTTACAAAATGGATGGTTGAGATTAAGTCTCAGAAAAGATTCCAAGATCAACGGTCTAGAATTGATGCACCAAGAATATGCTATGCATGGAAAAGCTATGACGCCTGACAGGTATGACAGACATGCAAGGCATGCAGGCTATGACATAAATGAATGTTATGACAGAGGATTATGACAGAGCATCTTTGACTAGGTGGAGGTGCATAAATAATTTATTTTAAAATATTTATTCAAAATAGAGGAAAATGACAAGTGGAATGGAAAATAAATAATTTATCCAAATTATTTATTTAGAGAAAATGAAAAGAGGAGCATTTAATTAAATTTATCAATTTAATTAAATGGAGAGATGGAAATTAGACATGGATAATTAATTTGAATTATTTATCCAAAAGAGAGGAATGAAACACAATTAAATAATTTTGACAATTATTTAATTATAGAAGAATAAAAGGTCAAATAATGATTATTATTGGGTATGTGCGGGGATCATCGTGCCTTGGTATAAGTGGCAAAAATTGAGAAAAATGGGTGTTAGGAAACTTGGCGTAAATATTTGAATAAGTTATCTATTATTTCAAAAATATGTAATAATAGAATCTTTAGCAAATTGAATGTAGTTTCTAAAATACTAGGTTTATTTAAAAAAATAAAAAATTCTATTTGGTGAAAATTTGAAATTTCAATGCAGTAGTACTTAAATTTCGGGGAAAAAATAAGTAGGTGTCTATTTGACCACCCTAACCATAATAAAATGATAATATTTTTTTATAATATTTTATATATAAAGTAGAAGACTCATGTTTGGATGTGATGCATATTTTTTGTAATTTTTCCAAGTAAATAATTAATTATGAATTTTTTTATTACAACTTTTTAGAAAATATAAAAACTTCGTGCAATGCGACCAACTTAACTTGTCAAAACTTCATGAAATTTAATTTTCTTTTTAATCTATAATTATGTGAACCATAGAATGTGGCATGTTTTGGATTCAAAAAAATATACTTTGAAAGTTATAGATGTTTCAATGTCAGTAGGACTTTCATAATTCTAATAGAAAATGAATAATAATTATTTATTAAATTCAAAATTAAATCATAATTTATATTTTTGAAATCTGAGAATCTCCTCTAAAAACCCTTTTTGTTTCATTAATTTTGGGTGAAAAAAGTGGAGTAATTTTATACCCCTCATAATATTTTACCACTTTTTTGGCACACGATCTACTTTTATACATTATTATTTGACTATAGATAAATAATTAAATAAAAAATTATTTATTTAATTATTGAAGAAAGGGATATATTAGCGACACAATTAAATAATTTTAATTGATCAAGATAGAATAAAGATGAGAAGGTGAATTAATTAAATAATTAAAAACTATTTAATTAATAGAGGAATGCAGTCACACCTAATTGAATAATTAAAGTTATTCAATTATCGAAGAACAATGACCAAGAAAAATGATGCTCGCAGACTTAGGACATTTTTTAGTGTCTACATTTTGCCCCTCTTTGAGACAATGTAGCTTGTCGCATTGTTTCAAAGAAAAAGATTGATCAATTGATACATGCCCCAAAGATATCTTAGTAAGGATTATGATAAGCATGATATGCCCCCTCGAGAGATTGATAGAATAGATTGTAAGAAGATGAATCTCTCGATAGATGTCCAGAAAGTGATTAGATACTTGATAGTGCATAAGTGATAAAGCAGTGATGTACATTTTGATGAAAATGCACAGTTGATGGGCGTAACTGAACAATTGATGGAAATGATCAGTATAGCTAGGTTGATGAGCTGATGAAGCTGATTGAGCTGATTAAGCTGATTGAGAATTATGCTTACGCAAGACAAGTTGCTGCAATGATGGATTGATTGATTGATTAAGGGGACATGAAATTTCAAGAAGCAGGTTGATTGATTTGAGATTTAATTCAAGAGACATATATCAATGAGTTAAGCAATTAATTGATTTCTCCGCGACAAGAAAGATAAAGAAAATGAAATGCAAGATGGAAGTAATGAAGGTGATGAAGCTTCTTGTACCATTTAAGTGTTTTTATCATCATCGGACTTATTATATCGCAAATTAGTATAAGCATCTAGATAACATGAACATCTAGATGACCTGAATACTGTTTGCATTTTTATTTAGTAATGAAGTATAAGCATCTAGTTATAAGAACCTTAGATGACTTGAATACTTATTGCATAGAAGACACTATCAAACAAGGAATGCTCTCATCCACATTAGACTCATAGGTCCTCGATGGTTTTAGAAAACCATGCCCTAAGATGAGTCATCTTGTGAATAAGAAACAATCCACAAATAGCAAACAAATGAACATGCCCCCTCCTTGCCTCTCTAGTCAAAGACATCCTGGAGAAGCTCAAAGGCATGTCACCAAAGATAAAATCATAAAACAATCAAAAATAAACAAACAAACATGGATCATGCTTCGATGAAGAACTGATTCTTGGTATGGTTTTATGCGTTTAATTGGATTTGAAAGGTGGATTGATATATATGTCATAATGTTTGCTTGATTGTCAACATTTGCATGTTTTGATTTTGTTGAAGTTCAAAGCTGTGTGGTGATATGAAAGTGTCACTATTTTTTGGAATTTTTGATTTTTTTGGGATGTTTGGAATATTTGATTTTTTAGGGATTTTTTGGAATATTTGATTTTTGGGATTTTTGAAATATTTGATTTTTTTTTTGAGTTTTTTGGAATATTAGGTTTTTTTGGATTTCTTATGGACATTTTATGATTTTTTTTTGCATTTTTTTAGGACATTTTACGATTTTTTTGAATTTTTTTTAGGACATTTTATATTTTTTTTGGTTTTTTTGAAGTTTTAAAGATGGAGTGAGATGAAATGTGGTATGACTAATTGAAGGAATAAGATGCCCCACACTAGAGGTAGTGCAACCATGGATAAATGATAAATCAAAGTGAAAGATTCACTGCAAAACATGTCACACAAGCAACATATCTTTTTGTCAAAAGATGATAATGGTTCACTGATTTGATGCCAGGAATGATCGATTCCATAAGGCATTATGATGATAAGTACTTAGGATCACCGATTCCTCTAAGTACGATAAGATTGATTGACAAAAAATATGAGGATTGGATAATGTTTTATAGCTAGGCTTAAATATGATTTGCATGATAAGATTCAAGGTTGCAAAGGAACATGATGACCAACATTGGAGGTGATTTAATCATGGATAAATGATAAGGATGTGAACTATGATGGAATGGTAACACATAAGGATATGAAAGAAAATCCAAAGCATGCATTTGTAATTTTGCCCCTAATCTCATCAAGAACAAAGGAAGGAAATGGGACATGGATTTTGATAAGCTAGGAGATGTGGAATGGAAGAATGCAAAGATAAGGATAATGAATAGGATGATCAAGATTGATAAGAAATGGACACAATACCTAAGTATTTTGTTCCTATTCCTCATCAAGACCAAGGAAGGGAAGAAAGGATGAATTAAGATAGGATGGTGAAATATGGATACGGTGAAGGATATGGTATGAAAGATATGGATAAAGTGTATAGGATAAGATATACGATGTTCAAGAAGATTCTTAACCTTGTCAAGATCAAAGGTGGAAAGGTAAAGGATGAACATAAAGAGGATCATGAATATGCATGATAAGAGGGATTAAACTTGCCCCCAAGTGTAAAGTGTGAGAGGAATATGGAAGATAGGATATGGATAGGGATAAATGAATATGGAAGATAATATATGCACGATAGGGAGATGGAGGAAGGACTCAAGCATCAAGTTTCTCAACTAATATCCCTTGAATATGTGCTCCAATAAACCATGGCAATGAGGATTAGGCTCATAAACATTGGTAAATTAATGGTGTGATGGAAGAAGCTAAGGACTTATGCAAATGTTTGGAATAAAGGAGGAGAATGGGGGATGGATGTTGGATAATGGATAGGAGGTTGGAAGGCTTGTTGATGGATAGATGGAAAGGATGGAAAGATCAACATTGGCACACACCTTGAAGGGTGGTGAAGTGATGGAGGAAAAATGAATTTGGAAGGTGATAGCTTTTTAGATGAACAATAGGAGGAAGCTTTTGGATTAGCAAATTTGGATGCCAATTTAGATTTTATTGCTTCTATGAGACTTTTAGGAATCCACATAGCTTTTGACTTTGATTTTTGATTCATGGGCCTTTGTGGCCTTTGAGATTCTTCTTTTTTCTTTATGGGCCTTTGTGGCCTTTGGAATTTTTCTTCTTGATTTATGGGCCTTTGTGGCCTTTGAATTTTTTTCGTTTGACTTGATGGGCCTTTGTGGCTTTTTGGATTTTTCTTTTGACTTGATGGGCCTTTGTGGCCTTTTGGATTTTTATTTTGACTTGGGATCAAATTTTCTTTTATTTTTGCATGGCTCTTCAAGGAGACATGTTGATCCTTTGATACATGTGGATTTTGATATGGAAGCTTTTGAAATTTGGCACCCAAATTGCTTCCAATAGCAATGAGATGGGTGGATGGAGATGAATGATATGGAGGTCTTATGGATGGGTTAATGTAGGTAAAAGACTGAGATGGACTCTTTGTGGTGCCAGTCAGATGTCAGGTGTGGAGGACAAATTCGTGTCATTCTGAATCTATTCTAGGATACCTTGTTCATGAAGGCCTAATCCTTTTCCTTTATAGTTCATACTTTGACACATTCGTTTGCCAACAGGATATATATTGTTTATGAAACAAGATGCAAGTCCATTGTGAGGTGGTTGTGATATGGAAGGAATAACAAGATCTTTGAGTAAACCACCTTGGATAAAAGTGAGAGAACCCATTTGATAGGTAAGAGGTTCATGGATAGTTTGAATAGGGGTGATAGACTCTTGTAGAGGATTGTGATCATGAGGGGAATTAGGATGTTTGATAGGATCTTGACATGGGGATAAGGGGGTACTTTGATCTTGACTTGGAAAAGGATCAAGAGGTGTAGGAGATGGATTATATTACTCTTTATTAGGTATGGAATTATCATGAAGTGGTATCAAAGGCATATCTTGATCATGAGAAGGATGGACATCATCATGGAATGAAAGGGTATCCTTGAATGGAGGTTTATCTTGATCTTGATGAGGAAGGGAATCCTGATGTTTTATGGAAAGCATATCTTGATCAACAAATGGTAGTATATCATTGGATGCGATGGAAGAACTATCATGCTCTTGGGCTGCAATGGAATCATTAGATGGTATGGATTCATTAGATGAGGTGGAAGGACTTGAAATGATACTTTTCTCTTGAGATGGAAGGGAATCATCTTGAATGAAACAAAAAGAGATAAGGGGATCATCATGAGGTTCTTGAGAGATGGGATCTTGGTCAAAGATTGGAAGGGGTTGCAAAATTTTGGTATCATTCGATGGAGTGGAAAGAATGCCTTGATCTTGATGTGCAAGGGATTCTATGCTAGCATGCTTTGGACTAATAGATTGACATGACTCATTGGATGTAGATGGCATGATAGGAGAGGATGGTTGAATGAAATCGTTAACTTGGATGGAAGATTCATGAGGTTTATTTTGACTTATGGGGGATGAAGATAGATGCATGACATGGTAGGATTGCACAACATCATTTGTGTTTGAGGATTTAGATTTGGGTTTCTCATTTAGCCTTTGCAAAAAATCATGGATATTGAACTTGGATGATGTAGTTTTGGGTAAGGATAAAGGTTTATGAGATTGCCTCACTTCATTCAAATGTTGGGATTCAAGTTGTTTTTCAAGCTCTTTCAAATGATGGTCAAGATATTC
The DNA here is from genome assembly GCA_007258455.2 of Sequoia sempervirens. Classification (NCBI taxonomy): domain Eukaryota; kingdom Viridiplantae; phylum Streptophyta; class Pinopsida; order Cupressales; family Cupressaceae; genus Sequoia; species Sequoia sempervirens. The sequence continues at coordinate 45,947 of VDFB02312572.1, forward strand.
AATCTTTTGGTTTCGTTCATAGGTCGAGGATGAATATGGAGGATAGTGGTTAGACATATTTGGTTAATGGTTTTGGGAATGTTTTGAGGTGTTGCAAGTTACTAGGTGTGAAGTTTGTTTGAAGTCGATTGTTTGTGTTCAGATTTGTGAATGTGGTGAATACTGTTTGAAAATCTAGAAAACACTTGATAAGCACGATATTTTGGTGTATGCAAACACACATGAGACAAGCACAATCTTAATAGGCCAAAGGTTTGTATACTTGATATAGCCCACCGATATACCTCGGATTGGTGCTAAACACCTTTCCTTCTCGAGAGCGAATAGCTTAGAAGTTTGGTGGCATTGGCTCCCCTCCACGGCTCATTAACGTCATTCGAGCACACCAACTTTGGATTCTTGGGTCATCACTTCCCAAGAATTGCTATCTCTACTCAAGGGAGTCAGTAGTGAGTATCTTCGAGCATGATACTGTACCCTGCACTATACCAAACAACGGCTGAAAATGGTTGGCTTATAAAATAATAGGTGTTTAGTTAGGGCATCCGTTCGAGTGGCCACACATGGGGTGAGAGATTAATCACCAATTAGGTGGTACTCCATCCTGAAGAGGTTACGCTCAACAGGGTTTATGGGAGTACTACTCCGTCCGTGTGACACATCCGCACTCGTGGTACTTGAACTTTCCTCAAGCACCCATTTTATATCCCGGCTGGAAGTGGCTTGGCTTTAGCCTGTTACCGGTCGAGTTGTCCCTTAAGGTGAGTACTTTTTCCCTTAAGGCAGGCCCATTTCAAGAAATAATAACCATTTCTCTTACACTCAGGATCACTCGAAAGTGCAAGGGGAGAGGATACTTCGATTATTAAGTTGTAAAGGTGACAAAAAATAAGGTGGGTCTGGTTTTCTGATCACCTAGTTTTTACAAGGTGAGAGCATAATCACCTACCTCCTTCAAGCACAATCAGACACAATCAAGCACATGTTCATTTTAATGCCCCAAAAGAAGTGTTTTATAATCTAAAAGACAATTGGTTTCAAAATCATGTCTTCAACGAACATCCTGCATTAAAATCTTATTAGTAGTTTCATGTCTCCTTTCTTTGACAAGCGTATGTTTTGATTTTTAATTCTTTGTCAAACGAACCTAACAAGAGAAACCAAATTAACAAAATTAGTCACAAAACCCAAAACTTGACCAAAATAAAAACCAACATAAATTTAAAGAAAAATTAATCTAGGAAAAAAAAAATGAAGCTAATCTAAGATAAAAAGCTAATTTAAAATTAAAAGTTAATCTAAATTAAAAATCTAAAGTTAGAGATTAAGAACTAAACTAAAAGTTAGTAATTAACTAAACTAGAAAATGAAGAAACTAAACTAAACTAAACTAAGAAAAATAAGTCAAAGAAAACTAAAAAAATAAGAGCTCAATTTTTTTTGTTACTCCAAAAGAAGCAATTTTTGGGAGCTCCATTCAAAAGCCACATGCTACAAATAAAAGATTAGTAAACAAAAAAAATAAATTGAATGAAAAAAACAAATTAAAATAGTGATAACTTTCACAAAACTAAACAAAATTTTAAATTGTAAGTATCTATAGAAAGCTAAGACATAGACTTTCAAAACCCAGAAAAAGTTTTGCAAAATCCTACACCACACAAGTATTATAAACAAAAGAAAAATCGGATTTTAACAACTAAATCTTAAAAAAACTGCGATTAGTAAAATGGCCATAACTTTCTCAAATCTTAATAAAATTTTAAACCGTTTAATGTTCTGGAAAGCTGAAAATGAGGCCTACAAAACCCAGAAAATGTTTAAAAACATTTGATGCGTCCATTTTTTTGTGCTCCAATGAAGATGACGGGATTTCATGTGCATTCTTGGTTGTAATCTGCAAAACAACAAAAATAAGCAAGAACACACAAACTTCTCTATTTCACGTCGGGTTCACCAAAATATGAGATGGGGTTAGAAATCAAATAGAATAGATAAAAGTGACAGCCAACACTTCTAAACTATTAAACCACATCCAAACAAGAGAAAACAAATAATGGAAATAATAAAAAATGCAAAACATAAAAGAAATCACTCCCCATTATGGTCGATTCTTTCTCTTGCTCTCCTTCTTCTTGTTATGCAACTTTTCCCTCAGATTTGTTGAAACACTTATGCAAAACCTGCAAATGGTAGCAAGAAAGTTGGAGAAAAATAGCTGTTAAGCTGAAAATGGAGAAGAGAGGTTGTTTTTATAGACAACCATTTGAATGGACGGTTGAGATTAATCTTCTAGGAAGATTCCAAGATTAATGGATGAGAATGCATGAGAGAGATGTTACAAAATTGATGGTTGAGATTAAGTCTCAGAAAAGATTCCAAGATCAACGGTCTAGAATTGATGCACCAAGAATATGCCATGCATGGAAAAGCTATGACGCCTGACATGTATGACAGACATGCAAGGCATGCAGGCTATGACATAAATGAATGTTATGACAGAGGATTATGACAGAGCATCTTTGACTAGGTGGAGGTGCATAAATAATTTATTTTAAATTATTTATTCAAAATGGAGGAAAATGACAAGTGGAATGGAAAATAAATAATTTATCCAAATTATTTATTTAGAGAAAATGAAAAGAGGAGCATTTAATTAAATTTATCAATTTAATTAAATGGAGAGATAGAAATTAGACATGGATAATTAATTTGAATTATTTATCCAAAAGAGAGGAATGAAACACAATTAAATAATTTTGACATTTATTTAATTATAGAAGAATAAAAGGTCAAATAATGATTATTATTATTATTTGACTATAGATGAAAGATAAATAATTAAATAAAAAATTATTTATTTAATTATTGAAGAAAGGGATATATTAGCGACACAATTAAATAATTTTAATTGATCAAGATAGAATAAAGATGAGAAGGTGAATTAATTAAATAATTAAAACTATTTAATTAATAGAGGAATGCAGTCACACCTAATTGAATAATTAAAGTTATTCAATTATCGAAGAACAATGACCAAGAAAAATGATGCTCGTGGACTTAGGACATTTTTTAGTGTCTACACAGAGAAAGCTTAAAAGGAACTCAACTACATCCTACTCTATCTAGGAGACTATTTTCTCAATCCATTTTATCACTGTCAGAGGAAAAAGAAAAGAACACACAGAAAAATGCACCATAAATTCACTGTTTTCTGATTTTTTTATTCAACTCCCATTCTCCAAAACATCCAACCTCTAGAAAAGGTTGAGGGGTTCCTTTTACAATGTCAAGAAGTAGTTAGTTTTACTTCCCCGAGCCTAAGAATGGCAAAAAAAATGTTGTTTGAAAACACAGTGTGTTTTCCAACTCTTTACTAAAGCTAAGGAAACAACCATAAAAGGATACAAAACTTATTCAATTCATAACCTCAACAACAAAGGTCCACAAAAATCAATAAGATGATGCACAAGGCCACCAAAACAACAAACAAAAGATTTTAAACCCAAAACCTTCAAAGATAAGCTAGCACTTTGGCATTTTGGCAGGTGCTCCTGCACCATTCTCCCCCTCTCAGCACAAAGACTAAGAACTGGAAAGAGGGATCATTGCTAGGTCAATGCCAAGTTTCTTAAAGTGATCTTCTTGTACCCATGTAGCCTCTGATTCAGGCTTGCTTTTTTACTTGATAAGGTGCTCCATGTATACCTTATTCCTTGTAGACTTCTTCACCCTGGACTCCAAGATATGCTCTGCCTGAGGCTGCTCTTGATTAGGTAGGGGTACATTACTAATGTCTTTGAAGAATTCATGACTATTCTGAACCTCATCACTGACTATGCCCTTATACTTGATCAAATCAGCAACGTTGAACACTGGAGAGATGCCCAAATCTGATGGTAATTCCACCTTATAGGAATTCTTGCCATATTTGGCCAACAACTTGCATCGACCCACTCTCTTCATTTTCAACTTGGTGGACATCCCCTTCTACAACCTTGATTTGTTAAGATGAACCATAACATAGTTACCTACTGCAAACTGCACATCTCTCCTTGACACATCAACTTTATCTTTCAATTTTTGTGTTGCTACTGTGATTGTCTTCTTAACCTGCTCATGAATCTCCTTCATAGTCTGGCTAAAGTATTCTGCATGTCCACTCCTATTCTCCTGAGATCCAAGGTCTCTAAGCTCACAAATTCCTCTTGGGTGCATCCCATACACGACTTCAAATGGACTTTTCCCTGTAGTTCTATTTACACTGTCATTATAAGCATACTCAGCTTGAGAAATTACCATATCCCAGGTCTATCCATATTATTTAGTCAAGCACCTCAAAGATTACCTAGCACTCTGTTAACCACCTCTGTTTGACCATCAGTCTGAGGATGGTAAGCTGATCCAAAAGATAGATTTGTTCCCAATCTGCTCCATAGAGTCTTCCAAAAGTGACTCATAAACTTCACATCCCTGTCATAAACAATACTTAATGGCAATCCATGGATTCTTACAACTTCCCTGAAGAAAAGATGGGCAATGTAACTTGCATCATGTGTAGTCTTGTAAGGGATAAAGTGACTCATCTTGCTGAATCTGTCCACAACTACATAAATACTGTCAAAACTAGTTTTGGTCTTAGGAAGACCTACCACAAAATCCATGCTCACACACTCCCATGGTTTGTTAGGAATAGGCAGGGGCTGATACAAACCATCATTGCTAGCTCCCCCTTTGGCTTTCATGCAAACAACACACTGTTCTACATACTTCCTAACATCTCTTGCTAACTTAGGCCAGTAATAGAACCTTTGAACATAGCTCTAAAGTTTTGTTAATACCAAAATTCCCACTAAGACTGCCATTATGTTTCTCTTGAATTAGATTTTCCCTCATTGATCCCCTTGGGACACATAACATATTACCCTTAAATAACAATCCACTTTGTAGAGTATACTTAGCATATTGACTATGAAAATGATTTTCAAAATCTGAACATACCTTGTAGGCTTCTAAGAAATCTTCATCCTCACCATAGAGGTCTTTAAAACTCTCTAATCCAATGCTTTTCAGCTGTATCTCTTGGACTATCAACATTCTCCTCCTTAATGCATCTGCCACCTTGTTTTGCTGTCCCTTCTTGTGCTTAATAGTAAATGTAAAGGCTTGGATGTATTCCATCCATTTTAAGTGTCTATTACTTAGCTTCTCTTGGGTGTTGATATAACTGAGTGCCTGGTTATCTGTGAAGACCACAAACTCTTTGGGCAATAAATAATGCCTCCACTTCCTAAGGGACTACACTAAAGCATAAAGTTCTAGATCATAGGTGGAGTATTTTTGCTTGGCTTCATTGAGTTTTTCACTAAAGAAGGCTACAGGTCTACCTTCTTGACTGAGTACTCCTCCTACTGCTACTCCACTTGCATCACACTCAATTGTGAATAACTTATCAAAACTAGGCAATAACAAAATTGGCTAAGTTGCCACTTCTTATTTTAGTTTTTCAAACCCTTTTTCAGCCTCTTGATTCCATTTAAACTTTGTTTTCTAACCACCTTTAATAGTATCTAGAACTGGTGCACATATACCACTAAAATTCTTGATGAATTTTCTATAAAACTGGGCTAAACCATGAAAACTTCTTACCTCTATTGCTGTGGTTGGTGTGGGCCAGTTTAGGATGGCTTCCACCTTGCTTGGACCCATCTTCAATGTTCCTTGGGATACTACAAAGCCTAGATACACAAGCTCTTGTTTGAAGAACTCACACTTCTCAAGGTTAATTGCCAATTGTTCTTCTTGTAGCCTTTTAAGTACCATCTCTACATGTTTTAAATGTTCCTCTGCTATCTTACTGAAAATCAGTATGTCATCCAATTAGACTACCACAAAAATCCCTATGAAATCCTTAAGCACCTCATTCATTAGTCTCATCAATGTGTTAGGGGCATTTGAGAGTCCAAATGGCATCACTTTCCACTCATACAAACCATCATTTGTCTTAAAAGCTATCTTCCACTCATCACCCTCCTTGATTCTGATTTGATGATACCCGCTCTTAAGATCCAACTTGGTGTAATACTGTGCTCCTCCAAGGCAATCCATTAAATCTTCAATTCTAGGTATTAGGAATCTATACCTAATGGTGATCCTATTAATTGATCTTGAATCAGTACAAAGTCTCCACTTACCACCTTTCTTTGTTGCTAAAACAACTGGGACTGCACAAGGACTAATACTTTTTTGAATCAGCCCTTGACCCAACAATTCTTCCACTTGCCTTGCCACCTCTTGGTTCTGATCAGGAGTGAGTTTGTATGTTGCTTTGTTAGGAAATGAGGCTCCAGGTATGAAGTCAATTTGATGACTTATTGCTCTCTTTGGTGGTAGAGTTGCAGGTGTTCCATCACTCACTATGCTCTTGTACTTTTCTAGCAGCCTTTGAACTGTTTCAGGTATGACTGTCTTTTCAGCCTTTTCTTCCTCTTTGGACTGCATTAAGACCACATAACTTTCATTCCCTTGGTGTAGATCCTTAATGAACTCCTTGCCACTGCTCAACATGATGTTTGGAACCTTGGACTGTCCTTCATCATCCTCAATCAATGATTGCATCTTGAAGGTTCTTCCATCCTTTTTAAATTCAATGGTATTCTCTTTTCCATGATATATAGCACCTCTATCATATTGCCATGGCCTTCCAAGAAGAATATGGCATGCATCCATGGGTAGTACATCACAAATCAGCTTGTCTTTGTAGCCTCCAATTGAGAATTCCACTGTAACCTGCTCATTCACTAGAACACTCTGCCCTTTATTCAGCCAAGTAACCTTGTAGGGGTTGGTATGAGGTACCTTCTGCAATTTTAACTTAGTTACTGCCTCCTCAGAGATGATATTATCTATAGAACTAGAATCCAGAATGACCTTGCATACCTTTCCCAATATCTTGCACCTTGCTCTAAACAAAGCTCTCCTTTGCTTGGGTTCTTCTTTGACTGGTTGTCTGATCAACACTCTGTTAAACGTCAGATTTTCTCCTACTTCTGATTCTATATGACTGATCTCAGGTGATTTGAAACTCATGGTGTCCTCTTGTGCATAGGCTACTCTTTTCTCATTGCTAGATGAAGAAGCTTTCTCTGGGCATCTATAAGCTGGATGACCTAGTTGATTGCAGTGCTAACATTTCATGGTGGCAAAGTAGGAGTTACTTCTGCCTGCTCCCCTTCCTTTGTTTGAACCTCCTTGAGGTCCTCTTCCTCTATTAAATCCTCCTCTTGAAGATGTTTCACTTCCATGCTCAGTAAGCTTAGATTCTCCTTGGGTTCTTTGATCATTACCTCTTCCTTGGTAACCTCCATGCTATCCTCTTTGATCTCTGCCCTTGCCTCTACCTTTAGAGGACTGATCATGCTTTCTTTTGTTCCTCTCTTCAATCTTTACAGCTAGTTGATAACATTGGTGGACTGTCTTGGGACTTAGTAAAGCCATTTCCTCTTGGATATTCCACTTCAACCCATTGAGATACCTAGCCACTTTGAGGCTCTCATCCTCTGTCACATTAGATCTCAAGAAAAGCTTCTAAAACTCTTCAGTATAGGTGCTGACATCTTGGTCTTTGTGCCTTAGACTCTACCTCTTCTTGTGAAGTTGGATCTCATAATCATTTGGCATATATGCTTCCTTTACCTTAGCAACCATTCCTTTCCAAGTTGATATGGGCTGCTTGCCTTCTTTCTCCCTCTCAATCTGAACAAATTTCTACCATGTCAAAGCTGATCCTCTCAATCTTGACTTAACAACCTTCACCTTCTGAGCTTCCGTGACTCCATCACACTCAAAGTTATTCTCCATGCCTTCTATCCAGTCCATGACTAGGTCAGGTTCCATCTTTCCAATAAATAGTGGTATACCTTCAAGTGCTTCTGCACTCAAAGCTTTTAATGCCTTCAAGAAAGGCTCCTCCTTCAGAATAGGGTCAAGTTCAGGGGTTTTATCTTCCTCTGCAACCTCTTCTTCTTTCGGAATTCTTCCCTCAAATTGTTTATTGTCTTCTTCTTGCTCTTCAACCATCTTTTCCAATTCTTCTACCAGTTTGATACCAATCTGATAGAGATAGGGTTGGATTGAGTCCCTCACTGGCTCAATGCTCTGGGTCACAACTTGATAACCCCCTTGGTGTTATTGCATCCACCTCTCAACCTACAGGTCCTCTGCTATTGAGGCACCCCTGGTTCACTTACCAACCTTGGTATCATTACAAATTTTCTGCTACCAAGCAATTCCTGGTGCTCTTTCTACACATTCACCATCTAGCCCTTAATTCACTTAAAGACTAGCCAGCTCCAAATGTTTCCCTATCTATTATAGGGGTGTGTGACACCTTCCAAGGCTTTCAAAGTCATCTTTTCTAGGTGCTTGAATAAACACCAGGCTCCAACTCTCCATCGTTTTCATAAAGTCCTTGTTCTAGGGTTTGGGCAGGGCTACAAGCCTTGAGCCCCTTTTAGCCCTCTCAACACAAGAACCAGTTCACAACTTCTCTCTTTCAATAGTTTGTGCCAAACTTCCTTCTGACACCTTGGTTCATTTTCCAAGCCTTAAAGGATTTTTGGGGTTTGGGACCTTGTCAGTCTATACACAGGTGCAAATCTAACCTTGGCAAGAACTAGGGTTTCTTTAGACCATTTCTTGGTCTACTTAGCATATTCTAACTTCAAATGCACTGTAGAGACCTCTATCTTCTTTCCACGCCTTCTCAAAGATTCCTACATTCACCATACATCTTTGAATGTCAATTAAGACACACCCCTATTGCGTTAGGTTTTAATCTTTGACTATCTTCCCTTGCTGGGCTTTCAAGCTCGTCTAGGAAAGACTCTTTAGCATGCTTCGTCGCCCACTACAAACACCTACTCTTACACTATATAAAGTTAAGGAGCTTAACCTTACTTCTAGGAAACCCATACTTCTTGGTACGGTGCGGAAGCAGGCTAAAACTCCATCTTTACCCAAATTACCAGTCAAGGTAGTAAACTAAGAAAAACACAAAAACTTGTCTAACTCTTGAGAGCGATAGAAACCAAAAACTAATTTAACCAAAGAAAGCTTAAAAGGAACTCAACTACATCCTACTCTATCTAGGAGACTGTTTTCTCAGTCCATTTTATCGCTGTCACAGGAAAAAGAAAAGAACACACAAAAGAATGCACCCTAAATTCACTGTTTTCTGATTTTTTTCATTCAACTCTCATTCTCCAAAACATCCAATCTCTGGAAAAGGTCGAGGGGTTCCTTTTAGAATGTCAAGAAGCAGTTAGCTTTACTTCCCCGATCCTAAGAATGGCAAAAAAAATGTTGTTTGAAAACATAGTGTGTTTTCCAACTCTTTACTAAAGCTAAGGAAACAACCATAAAAGGATACCAAACTTATTCAATTCCTAACCTCAACAAGAAAGGTCCACAACCATCAATAAGATGATGCACAAGATGACCAAAACAATAAACAAAAGATTTTATACCCAAAACCTTCAAAGATAAGCTAGCACTTTGGCATTTTGGCAGGTGCTCCTGCACCACCTGGGTATGTGCAGGATCATGATGGGCCAAAAAGTGGCAACATTAAAAAAGTAGCCTTTTGAACTTGCCAAAAAATTCAAAAATCCTGAGTTGACTTTTTTTTTGGGTTGGCTATTAATACATTGCTCCATAGCAATGCCCAAGCCAAAGTACTACAAATCGGATATCCGATTTTTTTTGGATATCCAATTCGTGTCTAATATCTAATTTGAAAAACATTTTAAAATGTAATATTTTGGTGCTATAAATTAGATTTCTGATTTTTGCACACATATACCCAAGAGTAATTAGGAGGTGGAGGTTGGCCAAGAGAGAGAGAGAGAGGGAGAGAGAGGGAAAGGGAGAGAGAGAGGAAGAGAGAGAGGGGGAGAGAGAGAGAGTGAGAAACAAAGAGAGGGGGAGAGTGAGAATTAGGAGGGGGAAGGGAGAGAGAGATAGAGAGAGAAGGGGGAAAGGGAGAGGGAAAATGAGAGAGAGAGGGGGGGAAAGGGAGAGAGATAGATATATAGAGAAAGAATTAGGAGGTGGAAGGGAGAGGGGAAGAGGGGAAGAAGGGGAGAGGTAGAGAGAGAGAGAGAGAATTAGGAGGAGGAAGGGAGAGGGGAAGAGTGTTGAGGGTAGAGGATAGAGGGTTTATGTTGGAAATAATGTGTCTCAATCCCACAAGCTGAAACCTCTGAAAGAGCCAAGTCAGTGTGACATTCATTGTGTCTGGCCAACTAGTAGTTGCCAACCTTGTGAAATGTTCAGGTCACTGAGACCTTGTCACTGTCATGTCGAATGCACCTATCACTATGACATGATGATCGCTGTGATAGTTTCTATCTCTTACTTCCTGAGCTGATCTCTTACCGATGTGTTGGTGTCTTGTGATGATCGGGGAGACTCATAGCAACTGGAGTCATCAGAGTAACACAAATTTTTTGATATGTAGTCTTACCGATATGTGATATCTCGCTGATAGTTACATACTTGTGGTCTTAGGGTAACATGAAGGCTTGTTATGACCTCTTGGCGATAGATGGTATGTCTCACCGAATAGCTACACTCAGAGTCATTGAGATAGCATGAAGGCTTTAGTATATAGTCTTAGTGATGGATGTTTGTCTCAGTGATGGGGTAGTCGGTTTTCGATATGACTCCTAGCAACTATTTGGTGCTTGGTATGACTTAAGGGTTCGGTAAGAACTCTTAGCAATGGAGGTAAGTCTCACCGATGGTGGAACATTTCAGAGTAACTTTTGAACTTCGGTATGATCTCTTGGCGAATGACGATAGTCTTGCTGAAGGAGATGCTAATGTCTAAGTGACTTTGGAACTTCAGTATGATGTCTCACCAAAGACGATAGTCTTGCCGAAGGAGGTGCTAACATATAAGTGACATTGGAACTTTGATATGATGTCTCACCAAAAATGATGGTCTTGTCAAATAGCGATATAAGTGATGGTCATTGGTATGAGGTCTTGGCGAAAAGGGGAAGTCTGAGCAACAACTTTTTAAACTCAGTGTAACCTCTTGCCGATAGTGATGACTCTTGGTGATATTGAAAGTTAGGTCTTGTGGCATCGGGGAGACATGGTTAGTGTCTCACCGACATATAGACATAGGTTGAATGACGTTGACCAAGTGATGACTATCCTACGTGGTGATTCTTCGACCAATCAGAGAAGCTGAATGGGAACTATTGGAAGTTAGTCTGTTGTGGTCATTCTATGAAGAAGTTCAATAGATAGGGATGACATGGATATACTCTATAGTTACAGATGATGTTTGATTGGATTTGTTGGATGGTTTGATCAATAGTTGGATGAATAGTGTTGTGAATGGTTTAACGAGTGATCAGTGTATGAATTCAATTATGAGAGCATTGTAACGTGTATGTTCTATACAAGGTTGGTCATTATGAAAGCTACTATAATTTGACATTAGAGAGTCAAGCCCGTACTCTGTATGTAATTTCATTACCGTAACACAAAGGGGTTTTTCTTGGTGTGGTGGGTTTTTCTCCCGTAAGGGTTTTCCCACGTAAAATTTGGTGTTCATATGTGTATGTTTAATTCTTTGTTTCTGTTATCTCTTTCAAGTGCATCTTAATTGGACTGTAATTGTAAAATTTAAAAGTATCTCTGCACTCTTCCCTGAGGTTTTGACGTTAGGAGAGTTGTTTCCGCACCTTAGCTTTCCTTACAAGTGGTATCAAAGGTTGGCCAGTTGTGTTATCCTTGTGGGTACGTTGGGTTTTTTGTGTCAATTCTGTTCAATGGGAGTCTTGTAGAAGTTTGGTAATTTGAATTACAAATTGAGATGGCTAGCACGTCAGGAAAGATTGAAATAGAGAAATTCAATGGCAGCAATTTTGAGTTGTGGAAACTCAAAATGGAAGATCTGTTAGTGGATCATGATCTATAGGTTGTTGTGTCTAGAACAAAGCCTACAGGCATGAAGCAAGAGGAGTGGGACCTTGTAGATATAAAGTCTAAGGGGATAATAAGGCTCTGTTTGGCAGACTTTATTCTTCTGAATTTTCATGAAGAGAAGACTGCATCTTCCTTGTGGAAGAGACTAGAATCTATTTATCAGGGGAAGTCCTTGGTGAATAAATTGCTCCTGAGGAAGAAGCTATACACTTTGAGAATGCAGGAAGGAGGGTCTGTTGCTGATCATTTGAACACATTCAACATGTTGATTGCACTATTAACATCTATTGGTGTGAAGATTGAAGAAGAGGATCACTGTATGATTTTATTGTGTTCTTTGCCAGACTCTTGGGATCACCTGGTGATGGCTATTGAGAGTACAACATCCAGTTTCAAAATGGAAGATGTTTCTTTGTTATCAAAAGAGATGAGAAGGACATCTTCTAAGATGGTGAAGGAGGCTCTTGCTGTTAGGGGCGGATTGAAAGAAAAAGGCAAGAAGAAGGACAAGAAATCAAGGTCCAAATTAGAGGGGAGATCAAAGTCACCTGGAAAGAAGTCCAAGGTGAAATGCTAGAATTGTGGGCAACCTGGTCATGTCCAAAAGGATTGAAAAGAGGAGAAAAAGAAGAAGAAGAGCTCTTCCAACAATGATTCTTCTCAGAGTGATGCAGACACCTTCATTGCAGCCTTGGCTACACAGGCATCAGATGATGTCTAGCTGATTGATTCTGGAGCATCTTTTCACATGACATCTCATAGAGACTGGTTCACGAAGTATGAAGAATATGATGGTGGAAAGGTGTACTTGGCAAGTGACTCATCTTTGGAGATAGTTGGTTGTGGAAGAGTCAGAATCCAATTCCCTGATGGAAGAGTGAAGGGAATCAAGGATGTGATGATATACCAGGTTTGGCTCGAAATCTACTTTCTATTAGCAAGCTAAATGATATTGGAGTGCAAGTCACATTCTCTAGAAATGGCTACAAGATGACTAGAGGCTCAATGGTGCTAGCAAGGGGTGCTCGTATTCGTACCTTGTACAAGCTGGATGCACATGATGTTCAATGTAACAGTGTCTCTGTAAAGTCACATAAAGCTACTCATGGAGTAAAAGAGGGAAATGTTCCTAATTGTGTAAACTCTATGGAAGTTAAACTTCCAACAGAAAAGACTATGCTCTAGCATCATAGGCTAGGCCACATTGGAGAAAAAAGGTTTAAAAACCTTGAAGAATAAAAACTTGGTTGATGGGCTTGATGATTGTAACCTTGAATTTGAATTCTATGAACATTGTATATATGGAAAACAACACCGTGTTTCATTTTATTCTAGTCCTCACAAATCTTCTAGTTTACTTAATTATATTCATTCTAATGTTTTTGGTCCAGTGAATGTTCCTTCTTTGTCTAAGTCAAGGTACTATGTATCATTTGTTGATGATTATTCAAGAAGAGCATTTGTTTATTTTTTGAAAAGTAAATCAGAAGTGTTTAGTCGGTTTAAGGAATTTAAGAACCTTGTAGAAACTCAGACTGGAAGAAAAATAAAAATTTTAAGGACTGATAATGGCAGTGAATTTTTTTCTGATGATTTCAAGAGGTACTGTAAAGACCATGGGATTAAAAGACATAAGACTACACCTTATACTCCATAGAAAAATGGAGTTGTAGAAAGGTCAATAGGATAGTGATGGAGAGAGCACGAAGTATGTTGAGTAGTGCTGGCTTGGAGGAGAAGTTCTGGGCTGAGGTTGTTGCTATTACATGTTACTTGATATATCATTCTCCAAATTCTTCTCTTGTTGAGAAAACACCTTTGGAAGCGTGGTCTGGTAAGAATCCCTCTTTAAGACATATGCATATGTGTCGAATGAGAAAAGATCTAAATTGGAGAATAAGGCTGTCAAATGTATTTTTATTAGCTATAGTGCTGGCATAAAAGGATACAACCTTTGGAATCCTGATACACAGAAGGTTCTGTACAGTAGAACTGTAATCATTCATGAGCTGAAGCCTTCTACCGCGGATCTACAGTCAGAGACAAATTTAGAAAATAATAAGAATGTAGTTTTAATTCCTCCTACACCAGAGAAAGAGGAATTCAAAATTCAAAATATACCTGAAACTGAGGAGAGCTCAAGCAGTTTTGAAACATCTAAAGAAGAAGAACAAACTCAGCCTTAGCAAGTGAGGAGGTCAGCTCATGAAAGAAAGTAACTTGTTAGGTATGGGTTCTCTCTGATAGATTCTACTTGTGCCTATGCTTTGATTTCTAGCACTGATGAGCCTAGGATTGTGAAAGAGGCATTTAAAATGTCTGATTCAAACTCTTGGTTGGAAGCCATGAATGAAGAAATGGAATCATTAGAAAAGAATGATACTTGGAGTTTGGTGCCCTTGCCTGAAG
>VDFB02312574.1:0-11402 GCA_007258455.2 Sequoia sempervirens
CAAATAATCCAACCACATATATGAAACTATTTTCTTGCAGTAGAAAGGTACATCAAAATAACAAAAAACACATTTACAAGGGGTATTTCTCACTTCACATGATAAAAATCCCTCCATCCATTTAGGATGGTTTTACACATAAATTTTCCCCAAAACCTCAAGTAACATAAGGTAATGGTATTTACTATTCCAAGAACTTTTTAGGTTCTTCCAATCTACAAAAACACACACAAAATCTTCTGTAGAGGCCAATGGGGAGCTCACCTCCCAACCTTTGGTTGGAAAACCAACCACCCTCGAGCTAGGAGGCACCTTGGGAACCAGGTACAATCATACAAGCCAAATATTTTTAACACACAAAATACACACATAGATTTATACACACCCACCCAAGGGGATTTTCACATAACAAAGAGTTCCTTATGAACTCAAAATGGGGAATGGAGGACCATGGGCTATGCACTCCATTTTGACGACCCAAAAGTAATATCATGAATAAAAATCACCAAGTTTTCAACCCTTCATTACAAAACCTTCCTCCACATCTCCTTATCCACCCAACCATTCTTCACATTACACAACACATAGCGATACTCATACCCATCTTCTAAACCTCTCCTTTTAAAGGAGGAATAACTTGTCCCCATGGAGGTTCCTACTCCAACCATCCCCAAACTTTGGATGCTCTTCCCAAATTTGGGTGAGCCTATACCATTACAACCCTTTTTCCCCAACAATATACACGAAAACAAACAAAATTTAAAGGAACCATTTCAAAACACACAAATAGATGTACATAGCTTACAAGTTTGAAACAACATAAGAAAATGGGTGTGGTGATCCTACCTCAATCCTTGAAGCTTTGGAAAGAAGTGGTGAGGGTGAGCACAACTCCTTCTCCAAGCTTACTTCCCAATTCCTTCAAGCCAAATCCAAGAGCTCCCAAAAATCACAACTCCAAAAAACAAAGAATGCCAAAAGAGAACCCCGAAAACCCTTGTTCTTAGTTTTTTTCTTATAGAATTCAAGTTTGAATTTCTTTTGAATGGGGAAGAGATGCTTGTCACTCACCCATTCACCCTCCCAAGCACATTCATCCATGTGTGCTCTCACATGTGTGAGAACTTGGGGGACTTCCAAGACAACATAGAGAAGTGGGAGTGGAAAGGGACTAGTCCCCATCCCACTTCTCAAAACCTTATTTTCGCCAAACTTCTTTAAGGCCTCAAAAAGGGTGCCCAATCATGAAACTAACTCAAAATTTTAGGCTGAAAAGGTACCTAACCCATAGGTACTTAACCTAGGGACCTTAAATCAATAAAAACACTTAAAAAACTCAACTTTTCAACCCCAAAAAAGTGCCCTAAAGATCAAATCCGAGTTTGTCCACTTCAGTGGACAACTCACCACTTAAATGGATTGACATTGAAATTAAAACCAATTTACAAACATGCACAAATAACATCACAAAAAACTACATTACATACTGGAACTATAGTCCCTCCATATGGACTATAGCTCGGCTTCACTAGTAAATTCACTCAGGGTTCCCAAAGGTTACCTCCAATTTCCATTTGCCATGGAAAATGTACCTGCACACTCGATGCACACGTTAATCCATCTAATAAATCATGTATCAAAATAATCAAATCACCACTTCATATACGCAAGTTTCCATCCAAAAAATTCATATATCAAAACAATTGAAACACCATTTCATAAACACAAGTTTCACAATTTCACATAGCATATATATCTCATATCATAACTGTAAAAATCACTGATCACCTATTATATATAGATCTTTTTCCTTAATTTTCAATTTCATCAAAATATAACATGGTTTATTCACGACACATATTTCATTTGTTCATCATTTCAAAATTCAAATTGAGCAACCACAATAACTAGCATAATTTAGGTCAACCATCATAGTCATCTAGTTAAGCATGTAGCATCATAATTAAATCATCATAAGAACTCAAATGTCTAAATACCATAATCAAATCATCATAAGAACTCAAATGTCTAAGTATCATGTCATCAAAATTATCTCTAACCATAATTAATAACCACAACTCAAAATAGTCTAAATACTAGGTGTATCATAGGGGTAGGCCTCACACAATCTTGAAGTAATTTTTTTATGAATGGTTGTGGTTATTATATTTTACACTATGAATGTATGCAATAGTGTAGGTT
The DNA here is from genome assembly GCA_007258455.2 of Sequoia sempervirens. Classification (NCBI taxonomy): domain Eukaryota; kingdom Viridiplantae; phylum Streptophyta; class Pinopsida; order Cupressales; family Cupressaceae; genus Sequoia; species Sequoia sempervirens. The sequence goes on from VDFB02312574.1 coordinate 2,203, forward strand.
ATGCTATGGATTGAATCGTGTTATGGTTTTGGTCAGTTGAAGAAACACCTGTTGTTAAGGTACATGTCTAGATCTGAAGAAGTTTATATTCATATTTTGTTGTTTTGAAGCCCTGATCTATCTTTATTTCTATTTATTTACACCCCATCAACATAGGTTAATTGATATGATGTAGATTGTATTCCTTCATACAAACAAGGCCCCTTGAATATTACAGTTGCATTGGCCATTAACATTAGCACAGTTTAGAACCAACTACTAGGACCTGATAAGATAGATTGCTTTATGTTATCTTTCTTTTTTAGGAGAAGTAGGATAGAAATATTTGTTTAATGTTGATGTGCTATTTTGACCATCAACAAAACCATCATGAAAATCTTAAAGAAAACAAATAATGAAGTTGGTTGTGACTCACACCTACAATTGAACCCTACCCTATGGTCCTACTGAATGAGTATTCAAACACCTTCAAGTGTAACCCCTTTCTACCTGGTCTATGGATTAGAAGCAATCTTTTGCATTGAGGTTGAGCTCCCATCCTTGAGAATATCATTGTAAAATTTTGTTTCTGATGAAGACTATCAGGTGCCATGGTTAAATGAGCTAGAACTACTAGATAAATCATGCATGAATTCTTTGGACCATCTAGAGGTGTACCATAACCATCTCAAATAAAGCTATAATAAGAAGATCAAGAGTATGTTTGGTGCAGCCATGGGAGGAGGGTCCTCAAAGAGAACAATCTAGACTATGTAGCAAGAGTCACACAACATAAGCAACACAAAAATATGGAGACAAATGCAGATTCCAACTTCCTTATTATCAAAAATTTTAATTACAATCGGTCAGAAATATCTCGGTTTATAGATTCAACTCATAGGCCTAGTACAACATGCTGAGAATACCATCTTCCTATATGCTCCTCAATGTGAGTGAAAATATTACATATCAAATCTATATTATTCTATTGTAATAAACTCTACTTTCCTAATGATCTATTACAAGCTTTATATCATATCCACAAATCTAGAATCTTCCACATCAACCAAAGGTCTTTACAATCTCCAATGGAAGAAAATGTAACTTGTGCATTAATAGGTCAGCCTCAAATTTGAATTACTCCATGATGAATGCATAGGATGAAGTGTGGACCTATAATTGAGGTCGGGGACACCCCATAGAATAATTTGAATCACACTATCGAGACCTACAAGTGATGGGAAAGATCCACAAGTGATCAAACTAGCCCTTAGTTTAGAAAATTATTATGGTGCCTCTTCAAGAAACTACCACTTAATACAAAAGAAATAACTTTCTAGAAAATGATCCAATCATGCTCAAACCTTGGAATGAAGAACTAAGACAAGAACAAATTAAAATGAAAATATTTTTTGTTGATGTAGGATTGACAAGAACCAAGGATTCTCCTGCATTAGACATCTGGGGTTGATTGAAAAGTGAGTTCCTCACTTAGCTAGGACTAAAGGAAAATCAATATGGTCTACCTCAACCTAAGAAATCCAAGAAGATCCCTCCACTGGTTTTCCTTTCCATTTCACAAGATATTATTTGTACTATCTTCCACATTTTTTCTTCCTATCTCTAGTATCCAAGATTTCCTCTATCTCATCTAATTATTTTTTTGGAAACTGTTTCTATATTTTTTCTTTACTATCTTCACTAGATTCTACTTCATGGTACTTATGTAGATATATAATGTTAAATATAGGTGATATACCCACACCATCTAGTAACTCTACTTCATATGCATTTCCTAAATCAAATTTATTCAAAATATTATAGGGTCCAAAATTCCTCATCTTGAGCTTATTATATGTGCCAGTTAGTAATATTTCCTTCCTCAAATACACCATCACTTCATCTCCAACTTCGAACTCCTTATGTCTCCTCTTTTCATCCACTTGCACCTTATACTTCTGGTTCATATCTTCCAATTGGTGCCTTACTTGAGTATGCAGTTTCTTCATATGTTCTACAAGTTCCTCTACTTTTGCAGTCCTTTTATCATCCTTACTGTTATCTCACAATTCTGATATACCTCTAGGATGAACTCCAGTAACAATCTCAAAAGGTTTCTTTCTAGTACTCCTATTCACTAAATTATTGTATGCAAACTCTTCTTGTTCAAGGATTAAATGCCAACTTCTAGTCTTCTCTCCAGCCAAACATCTGTACAAATTCCCCAAACTCCTATTTACTACTTGGGTGTTGTCATAATAGTGGTTTTACAATTCACGGAAGGGAACAAATTTTTATCTAATAATTAAGGTCAATTCAAATCAGGGGTTTGATCAAATCTGCCAAACCCCTTGGATAGAACCTGCAGCTGGTTTTTAAACCATACCTATAAATCGTCTCCTTTACACCTATCAGCAGCTAATAAAAATAACTTTTGATTTAGATTTTGGGATCAAATGAATTCTTTAAAATTTATTTCAAATGATTATGTAATTCCTTAGAACAAGCTATCCAATGAATATAATTTTAATATGTTTTTGGTTTGTTATGTATTTGTTTTTTAAGTTTTATTAAACATCGTTTTCATGAAAATGAATTTCTTTGTTCTTCACATGTGGAAAATAGAAGATTATCAAAAAAATTAAGAAAAATATGGAGTGCACTAGATATTAAGTCCTTGATCAACAAAAAATTAGGTGAATTTTGACATATATACAAAAAGTTCACAGCGTTATCTGATTCGTTATTACGAATTGTAATTCATTTGACTTTGAAACTTGATTAAGGAAAAAATATTCAATAAAAACTATCTAATGAAGTGGAAGCACTAGATATCAGAGTTACAAATCTAAATTTGAAGAATTAAATTTTACATCCTTCATGGAAAAAGTTATCGTTATCTTGATTATTGTGTCACTTTTTAAAAATGTTGTTTTTAGAAAAAATCTATTTTAAGTGGGAGATGGAAAAAAAAGAGAAGTGTAATTTGATTCCAAAAATTTTGAAAAAATATTTTAGAATCTACAAACTAAATTTGATGAGACTCTAGTTTGCACCATCTTCAAATTCCCTCGCCGGTTTAGCGCTATAGGTGCTAGAATGTGAAAGTTTAGTTAAAAATAATAATTTGGTGTCGGTTTGGCGAAAATTATAAACCACTATTATGGGATCACCCACTTTTTTCTATCCATCTTTCTATGGTTGAAAAGTAGAACTAAACTTCAAATTTGTCTTTAACTTCTTCCAAAGTGACCTCCAAAAGTAACCAACAAACTTTATATTTTTGTCTAAAACAATACTCCTAGTCAATCCATGCAATCTGACCACTTCTTTGAAAAAGAAGTGTGCTATGTGTCCTATAGCTGTTGTCTTCTTACAAGGTATGAAATGTTCCATTTTAGAAAATCTATCCACTACCACAAATATATAATCATTACCTCTCTATGTCTTTGGCAAACCAACTATGAAATCCATGCTAATATCCTCCCAAGGTCTCTTTGGAACTATCAAAGGCTTATACAATACAACATTTTGACCACTCCCTTTTGCAACTTGAAAAACTCTACAACTCTACAAAAATTTCCTAACATCCTTATGAATCTATGGCCAAAATTAATTCTCACTTACTAATGCTACTATTTTATCAACTCCAAAGTGTCTTGCCAATCCTCCACTATGTTTCGCTTTCACCAAGTTATCCCTCATTGAACTCTGGGGTATACACAACTGATTTCCTCTAAACAACATATCCTCCCAAATGAAATAATCCAACCACTAACTCCTATCCTCAAGGATTGGTTCTTTATAGGATCTCCAAGGTCTTCAACTCATCAAAGCCTACTACTTCCACTCTCATCTCTACTTGTAGATTTCTTCTTCTACTCAAAGCATCAACAAATCTATTTGACTTTCCACTCCTATGTTTCAAAACAAAAGTATAACTCTGCAAGAATTCCACCCATCTCATGTGCCTTTGATTGAACTTACCTGGACTATTCAAATACTACAATGCTTGATGATCTGTATACCACAAAAACTCCTTAAGCAACAAGTAATGTCTCCACTTCTTAGGGGCTTGAACTATGGTATAAAACTCTTGATCATACACTGAATACCTTCTCCTAGCATCATTCAATTTCTTATTGAAATATGCTACTGGTCTTCCTTCTTGACTTAATACTACTCCAATTGTATTTCTTCTTGCATCACAGTCCACTTGAAATACCTTAATAAATTCTAGTAAAGCCAACATAGGTTGCTTAGTTACCTTTTGTTTTAACAACTCAAAAATCCGGTTCACTCTAGATGTCCACCTAAAATATTTCATATCCCCTCTCATTGTTTCTATCATAGGACTATAGATAGAACTAAAATTCCTAATGAAATTTTGGTAGAAACTATCTAATCCATGAAATGATCTTACCTCTCCAATTCTTTCTAGTGTAGGCCATTCAAAAATTTCTCTTACCTTCTCAGGATCCATCTTCAATACATCCTTAGATATCACAAATCATAAATATACCAGTTCTTCCTTTATGAAACTACACTTCTTAATGTTTATTACCAACTGCTCTTCTCTCAACCTCTGTAAAACTTGTCTTATATGCAACAAATGTTCTCTAGTCTTAGTAAAAATCAAGATGTTATCCAAATAAACAATCACAAACTTGCCCAATAATTTCTTCAATACCTCATTCATTAGCCTCAATGCATTTTTTAGTCCAAAAGGCATCACCAACCACTCATACAATTCCTCATTTGTCTCAAATGTTGTCTTCCACTCATCCCCTTCTCTAATTCTAATTTGATGATATCCAATGTTCAAATCTATATTTGTAAAGTACTTAACTCCACTCAAACAATCCATAATTTCATCCATATGGGGTAAAGGAAATCTATACTTCACTGTGATATTGTTTATGGCTCTATACTTCGTACACATCCTCCATTATCCATCATTCTTAGGTGCTAACACAATAGGTACTACACAAGGATTTAAGCTTTCTCTAATCAAACTCTTCCTCAATAACTCTTTCTCTTGTTTATTCAACTCTTCATTCTTTGTAGGTGTCATCCAATGTGCTATTTTATTAGGCAAACAAGCTCTAGGAATTAGATCCATCCAATGACTAATACTCCTAAGAGGTGGTAATCCATCAGGTACATTATCCGAAATGATCTCCACATATTCTACCAACAACTCCTTTATCTCATTTGGTTGTTCTTCTACATGCTTCAAGTCTTCATCCTTCTTAGGAACCAAGGCATAACACATGTTCTCATGTCTCAGTCCATCAATAAATATCCTTCCATCAACCAAAAAAACTATAGCATTCATACAAACCTCAACTTTAGGAACATCCTCCAATGGTAACAAAGTTAGCTTCATCCCATAAGAAAAAATGGTATATGTATTCTTCTTTCCATCATGAATAGCTTGTCTATCATATTTCCAAGGTCTTCCCAACAAAACATGGCATATATCCATAGGCATGATATCACACAAAATTTCATCATGATAATTTCCTATCTTCAATTTCACCAAACACTGTTTACTTACCAATACCTTATGCTCATCTTGAATCCATGCTATGTTATAGGGTTTTAGGTGTTTCAATATTTCCAACTTCAATTTGGTCACCATTTCTTCAAAAACTAAGTTCTTAGAGCTTCCACTATCAACAATCACTCTGCAATGTTTACCAGCTACCTTGGATCTAGTCTGGAACAATTTTTTTCTTTACAATGGTTCCTACTCCAACTCACTTTGACACAATACTCTTTTGTTTACCAACACTTCTCCCTCTTCTGGTTTATTAGATGATCTAACATGATTTTCCTCAACAAAGATTTTTCTTCTACTGTTCTCTATCTTTTTGCTTGTCTCTCACTAATTACATTCAAATTCTCTATGTCCTTCTCCACGACACTTAAAACAAGTTCCCCTAAATACTCTTTTCTCTTGTCCCTTTTCATCTTTTCTATAACTCTCATTCTGGTAACTACCATAACCTCCTATCTAGTAAGATTTTTTATCATCTCTATGGTATGAATTATCATTCTTACTAACTTCCTTATATTTATTATGATATGCAAAATTTCCTCTTCCTCCTCCAATAAAATTTCTTCATCTTTGAAATCTTCCATCTCTTCCTCTCTGTCTCTGCTTATTTCTTTTGTTCAACTTCTCTTCTACCTTTAGGGCACATTGATATACCTCCTCCACACTCAACAACTTGATCAAAATAATCTCATCCTATATGGGTGGCATCAATCCATTCACATATCTAGCTACTTGCTTGATCTCATCCTCTAAAAGTTTGGATCTAATATTCAACTTGTAGAACTCCTCAGTATACTCAATCACAGTTGATTCCTTTTACCTCAAATTCTACAACTTCCAGAATAGACGAATATGATAATCTACAAGGATAAACTTCATCTTTAACTTATTCACCATTTCATCCCATGATTTTATCTTCTCCTTTCCTCTACTTTTCCTATCTATCTGCAAATGTTCCACAAAGACATGCATGTCCTTTCAACTTTCTACAAGTGAATTTCACCTTCTTATCTTTGGTGGTACCTTCAAAATCAAAATAATTTAACACCTTTGTTATCCAATCAAGCAATTGATTTGAATCCAACTTACTAATATAGTCTAGTGGATTGAAATGTGGCTTAGTATTCACTGTAGTTAGGGCTCTTATGAACCTATTGATGGAAATTTTGGCACCACAACAATGTAAGAAAAATATTGTTATCCTGCTTCTCCTGAAACAGAAAGGCAACACATGGATGCCTTAGCTCCCAAGGTCTTGGTAGTTGGGTTTCAACTATGTTGATGTTGCTTAGTGGACAATGCAACAATAATATTCAAGGGGCATGTTGGTGTTGAGCTTCTAGACTGTTCTTAGATCAAGCATGAAAATAAAATCTACTTTAATAGGGGTTTTAAAGAAACAACAAAAGATAGATCAGGGTTTTGAAATAGAAAAGAACAACAGTTCATCCAATCATAACCAGACTTGTTAACTTCAAGGAATTATAAACTAAAATTGTAGAACAAGATAAGCTTGTGATTGACACAAAACCTCTTTCATTCACAGTGCTAATTCACATAGCAGATTTTAATTACCATTTAAATAAAACAAAAAATAATATTTCATTCCTTGAAGGCTCCACAAATCAAATGATCAAACTAAGACAAGTATCATTCAAGAACACAACATGAAGTAGATTAAACTTTGATTGCTTCTATTGTTATTAAAATAGATAAGCAATATTTACAAAGCTAGCACAATCACCAGTGTATAGAGAATCTATGTCTCCAAATTGTTTCCAACTACACTAAGAAAATTCAGAAAATGCATTACAATCTACACAAAAATCTAACTGCTAACCAAGAAGAAAAGAGAAGCTCTCATTACTAAGAATCAAGATGCAACTATATCTCCTTCTGTTAACTTACTAACTCCTAACAGTTCTAATCTAGAAGTCCTTAGACTAAAAGTTTTTACAGTAAAAGTTCTAACTCTAAATTTCTAACCCTAGAGGTTCCAACCTTTACAAAGAGGCAAGAATGCCTTATACATAAAACGCACAAGAAAGAATGTGATGTCCCCTACACTAGGGTTTACAAAATATCTACATCTCGTAGGAGAGTCGGCTCTCAAATCCCTTTGAGGAAAGTCAAAACTACATTCAATGTGAATCCTTGTTGTCCATGCTGATGAAAGGTTCCTAGAAAAGATCTGTAGATCTTTTGCTGCAATAGCTTTAACTCTTCTGTCTCATTGTCCATCTTTGAACTCTCTTGCACTCTGGGTTGCCTTGAATGCACCAGGGTATCTCACCATTAATACTAACTGCCTCTGTCATCAGTGATTGCCACAACTGTCCTTCTGAGTCATGGTTTCCTCTGTCACTCAGCTTCCTTTCTGTTATGGAATTTTCCACGCATTGACCACCCTCTGGAAGCGCCATCAGGCCTCCCTATAGATCTTTGCACCATCTGAGTCAATCCACTATCACCCGCTCTCAGGAGGAATCCATCTAGTCTATATTATGTCGATCTTCTTACACAGGGGTGGTCAATCGGTCAAAGGGACTGATGACTCACTCTTTGGTCTCCTTCTAGTTGGTGGGGCATATGCTAAGGCTGAGCCCCTCGAGCAGTCAAAGATGGTGGAGTGAAATCGTGCATCCGGTGAGACACCATCGGTGTCTCCACGACTCCCCAATTTCACCATCAGTAGCTATCCAGCATGATGCGAGATAGCGTGACCCCTCAGAGAGCTGAAGAAGTCATATCGAGCTCCTCAAACCAATTTGCAAGATTGCATCCCTTTGCTGAGACCACATGGCAAAGCTCAAATCTTTCATTGAACCTTTTGTTTTCTCCATGTACTTACTCTATCGGCAAGAGTCACGATGATGCTAAATTCCTCAGGTGAGCTCCCTGCTGAGGTCAAGGAGACTTTAATGCTTTGGGGAGACCTTTCCTCGAATTCCCCTTCTCTTACCGAGCCCACTCTCTTTTCTATGTGACCTTCACTTATTGCCAAGACCTTGTGGCGAGCCTAGATTACTACGTTGATGCCGCCCTTGTCATCGTGACCTCACCTCTTTGGACAAACATTATGCCGAAGGTTCTATCCTTTGGAGACTTTCCATTTCAGGGAGACACTAATGTAGTCACATCGAAATGAAAGCTTGGTTAGGTGGTTCGTTGTAGCACCCATTTGTCAGGAAGACATCTTGTAGACACCTCATGTCCCAACGAGAACCTTACCAATTCATCTCGTTGTTGTTGTGGCATATTTATTTTCTCACCGTAGACCACCTTTGAAATCCCTTAGCACTGTATCGGTGTGACCACCCATCGTCGCCGAGACCCCCTAGCGAGCCCCAACTGATATGCCGATAGACTTCATGTTTTGGTGAGAGGCCACTCACTCGGTGAGACCTTTGGGTGATGCTATGCTGCTTCACTGATATGTTGACCCCTTCCTTGTCAGCAAGACTCCTAGTGTTCGGTGAGAGAACATGTTGAAGAGAACAACTCTCGTCGAATGTCGGTATGCACTAGTCGGTAAGACATGGAGCCCTCGGCGAGACCTTGCTCCGTGATGGACAAATTTCTCCATTAGTCAGCAAGACACGAGGCTTTCACTAAGACTTCTTGGCAAAAATAAAACATTGGCCAATAGATAAATCCC
>VDFB02312577.1:0-16474 GCA_007258455.2 Sequoia sempervirens
ATTAGGTATAGAAGAGGAAGGGGAAGGGTCAACTAACACATATTTATTTCCTCTACAATTCCAAGAGTAGGGGAAGGAGTATGAACAAAGTTGTTATATGTCAAGTGATTGTAGGAGGTGAAAATGGTGTTGATGAGGGAATAAGAGAAAAAGTATAACCTAAATTGATTATCAATCTAAGATTTAAGGGGGCTAAGAGGGGTTGGGCTAGAAATAGTCTAAGGAGAATTTATCCCAAATGGATGGTTGCTCAAGTATTTATTATGAATAATAGTGTGTATTGTACTAGTATAATGAAACTTAAAATATTTGTGACAAATGTACATGCAGTAGCGTACATCACAATGATCCATAGATGACCCAATTGGATGCAAAAGTGATCTAAAGTAGGAATGATGCTAAATGAGTTGTCTAGGGTCTTTAGTCATGCCTTGATGGAAAGGGTATTAGAATCCATAGCTAGAATAGAGTGCCCATCATGCATGGGAAAAAAGATGTCAAAATGATCATACACATTTATCTATAACAAGTTGAACTATAGGAATTCCTTTATCACTACATTGACCATGCTAACTAGGTCCACCAAAGAACAAAAAATACTTTTCTAGTTAACTAGAACATGTATATAGAGAGGGTTATCATATACACAAACATGCACATATATTGAAGAAAAGGAGATGGTGGGTTTAGGAATTAGTCCAACCTAAGGTTCTCATGGTGAAGGGTCCACTATACCTAACATGTTAGTAGATGATGACAAAGAAGGGATAATGTGGCTATCTAGCACTCGAGAGGTGGAATTGAGGTGGATGAATGGATCATACTTTGTGATAGGATCGATAAAATTTGTGGATGAATGGTGTGGAAGTGAGTTGGTGTAAATTTGAAGGTTTTATTTGGTGGTGTCACAAATGTTTAACCTCTATCATTCATTCCAATAATTTGTATGACATTGGAGTCAATGAGATCTTGAATTATGTGTTTCAAGAACAAATTTTTTTCCATGTCATGGTCAAGTACTGTGAAGCCTAAATCATGTTATCAAATCTAAAAATAAGGACATATCAATAAAAGACCCTATACAATGTAAATATGGGTTTTGGTACCCTAATGTTTACTCACTTCTAGGGTTTTTCACCTAAAAGGACAGGAATAGGGTAAAAACTGCTATGTTCACACTCAAGATTGAGGTAAAATGGATGTAATATGCCTAGATGAGATGATATAAATGTAGAAAATGAAAAAAAATTATTGATTATGAATGCAAAACTAAGAAATATGAAGTGTTTGAAAACACGTTGTGATATGCAAAATGAACTAAAAACATAAACAAACAATAACAAAACTTAATGAAACTGAATGAGGTGCACCTAGAAGCTGAAAGTTGATGTTGAAAGGTTTTGGAATGCTACAGAGTTTACTGTTGAAGCCCACAGGGACTCATTCACCACAAATGGCAAATTAGTCATGTTTTTGGTGAAAACTACTGAAACAGGTTTCAGGATGCCAGGAATAGAAAAGCTCAGAAAACACTTTTTTCAGCTTGGCAGTGGGACTCATTTTCCATAGATGACGAATTAGTCCACGTACAAAAATCTAAAAATTCAAAGGTCAACTCTATGGGTCCTAGTTTGCACTTTTCTGCTTGTTAGGTCGTTGAATCTGAATCTACAAAAAAATGGGTTGAAAGAGGTCTCCAAGCTTCAATTAGGTCTTTGTTTGAATTGAATGATTTTGATAAGTTGACAACACCTTTTATCGCCAAACTATTTGACAAATCTCCATATAAGACATGCAAACACACATGCAAAGAGGGGAAAAGGGTTAAGGGATAGAGTATAGGGGTTTGCCTTGGTCAAACCCTAGTTTGGTAATCAAACCCTTAAAATGAAATGAAATAAAGAGAGGATGATTAACAAATAACATGCAATGTCATAAACTCACCAAACCCTTGATGATGAAGTCTGAAGATATGTCAATGGTTGCTCCAAGATGCTTGATAATTGCCTAAGATGCTTGAATGCTTAGAGAAATGCTATGCCTGAATACTTGAATGAATTGATTAGATTGATGGGGGTTAAAATAAATAGAAAATCACTTATTCATACACAATTATTCCCTAATTTCCCGAAAATACATCATAGGCTGACCTTAGGTCTTAAGGAATAAAAACCTGCCAGTTGTTTGAAATTATTTTGATTTTTGTGCCAAGAGGGATTGATTGGGTCCCACTCAAGGCAAGTGAATGGGTGTGAAGAATTATTTTGTATTAAATGATTTTTATTGGGTTTATATTAACAAATACACTTAATTAAGGCATGTAAATGCGTAAAGGGGCCAAATAAAGCATAAGAAAGGTGTAATTATTGATGACAAGACTAGAAAAGTGTGAAAGTTTGTTACAAGATTTTACAACACTTTAAAATAAGACTTGGTAAGTGATAAAAATGAGATTTTTAGATGAATTATAATAACAAGAGTCTAGAAAAGTGTGAAAATGCATTACAACACTTCACAACACCTTTACAAGGCATCATAAAGTCTTAATAATTCATAGAGATTCAAGAACTAATGTGAATGTGTGGGCCACATTGCTACATTAAATCACTTGCAGAATCAAGCCAATTAAGCAAAAGGAGGGACAAAACAAGAAAAAGTAGAAGGGTTACTTTTTCCATGTCCACATACAATAAAAAAATGACTATATTAATATGAGCATGTGCACAAAACATAAAAGTAAATTAAATTAAACTATTTTACCTCCACAAACATGCCTAACATTACTCCATTGTACATGATGAAATATTGTAAATAATAGTATGTGGATTGCTCTATTTTGGGTGATCCCATAATAGTGGTTTACAATTTTTGGCCAAATTGGACACCTAAATTATTATTATTTTAACTAAATCTTCACATTCTAGCACCTTTTGAGTAGCTGCCAAACTATGAGGAATTTGAAGATGCTGGTGCAAACTAGAGTCTCATCAAATTTTGTCTATAGATTCTAAAAAAATATTTTTTTTTCTAAATTTTGGGAATCAAATTGTACTTCTTTTTCCATCTCCCAATGTAAAAATTGATTTTTTAGGAAAACAACATTTTTAAAAAAGTCAATGACAATCGTGTATAAAAAAGCATAACTTTTTTTCCATGAAGGAGCAAAATTCTAACCTTTTTCAAATTTAGATTTGTAACTCTGATATCTAAAGTGCTTCCACTTGTTAGATAGCTTTTATTGAATATTTTTCCTTAACTTTCAAAGTCAAACAAATTACAATTCAGACACAGTGCGACCGTATAACGCGAAACTTTTTTTGTATATGTCAAATTTTTATTTATTTATTTTTGTTGGATCAAGGACTTCAATAGCTGGTGCACTCATATTTTTCAATTTTTTTTTTTTTATAATCTTCTATTTTTCCACATGTGAAGAACAAAGAAATTCATTTTCGATGAAAAACCTATGTTTAATAAAACTTAAAAAACAAATACATAACAAAACCAAAACATATTAAAATTATATTCATTGGATAGTTTGTTCTGAGGAATACCATAATCATTTGAAATAAATTTTAAATGAATTCATTTGATCCCCCAAAATCTAAATCAAAAGTGATTTTTTATCAGCATTTTGATAGGTGTAAAGGAGATGCATTTATAGGTATGGTTTAAAACTAGCCAGGTTCTATCCAAGGGGGTTTGATCTAAGGTGATTTGATCAAACCCTCTTCAATTAGAATCCTTAAAATGGAACTTTCTAAGGCTTAAATCATTATATTTTCTAAAAATATGTGATTCCAGCTAAAATTTGTTCCTCTCAGGAATTGTAAACCACTATTATGACAAATGTAATTCCTTTCGGTGATAACCTTAATTCACAAAATGGATGCAAAGATGGATTGATTTCTCAAATTTGTGGAGAGATTGAATGGCTAAATGATGGATGTTTTATAGCTTTCACAAATATCTGATCAATGGTGTAGGATGTTGTAGAGATCAATATATGAGATTGGTTGAGAGATCATGGTGAATGTGCAAGTGACAGGTGTCAAGATGAGATGCTAAGATGTGGAGTTAAGTGGTTGCTTGGACGAGTGAAGTGGGAGTGAGTGAGAGTGAACTAATGTTGCTTTTCAGTCAAATAAATAATTTTAGAGATAGAATTAAATAAATAAATTTATTTAATTCACATGCATGAGATGAGGATATAATTAGGAAATAAATAAAATATTGATTTTATTTATTTTTAGAAGAATTTAAAGATAGAAAAGTCAAATTAAGTAAATTTTAGAGGAAATATTAGCTAATCAAATAATTAAAATGATTTAATTATGGTGGATAAGAGGAATGCATGAATTAATTAAATAATTAAAAATTAATTTAATCAATGTGGATAGAGGAAATTAAGAAATTTAATTAAATAATTAAAATTATTTAATCATAGTGGTTGGAAGAAAATGACAAATTAATCAAATAAATTAAAACTATTTAATTAGTTTGGATGATAATTTAATTAAAGAATTACAAAATATTTAACTAATATTGATGAGGGAAAAAGATGAAATAATTAAATAATATTTAATTAAAGAAGATAATGTGTTAGCTTAAAATTATTTAATTAATAATGACAAACAGATTGATAGGAAATGACGACGAAGAATGATGTTGAATTAGAAGAAATGTATGTCATTTTTAGGTGTCTATAGGTACATAGTGGAACTAATAGAAATACTTAGTCATAAGAAGGTGAACATGGTTTATTTGTGTCGAAGGAGAAGATATCCAACAACAATACCATGTTATATGAAATAAGTTGTTGTAGAATAGATTGTAGTGATTCAAAAAGTGGTGTAAAATAATGATTTTTCTATGACCAAATAATTAAGGCCATCATAGAAGATGATGGCGAGGTTGAACCTACATTGTTAAAAAGATATTCTATATTCTTATAGAAATTTGTGTTATTTTAATTGTTTTATTAAATAATATAAAGGGCATAGATGATCTAGGAGGAATTGATAAGGCATAAGGGGATGCCTCAAACTCATTCACCTTTTACTAGTAATCTATTATGGCCGTGCACAAGTTTGGACATGATGGGTATCACATTAATAAGATTTTATCTCAAATAAGAGGTTGAAGGTTTCCAATGAAAACCTTGTCAACATGTGATTGAAGGAGTGTATATGGAATCTATGAAAATATTGACTAGCAATGAAAGATGAAGTCTATGATTTTCTCATTGGCACTCTATTTTCCAAGTCAATAAATCTAATTTGTGAGCCAATGTTCAATTGAAAATGTTATAATAATTGGTTGTTAATGAATGGGGACTTTTTCACTAACATCTTATCCTAACATAGAAAATCACTACACAAGGTAGTGAATTCTAGGATATGTGAATATGGATCTCCCTTTCCATTGCTTTATTTATCAAAATAGAGCATCTAAAGACTCATGAGGAGTGTAGTGACTATATTGAGTGATAGTGAGTTACAATGATAGTAGGTGGCAACAATAGGCTTCAAGATAAAAATAGAGAAAAAAATAGATGCTATTGTACACTATCAATGTTTTTCATAAGTTAGTTTATAACAAGGTTTGTGGTATTTAATGAAACAATAGAAGTATTAATAAGGGAATTTAAAAGTGGTTATGAAAATAATGGTTGTGTCACTGTATTTTGTCATGGGATAACCTATAAGGTAGTGAATTGATTGGTAGAAAAGTTAAATAAAAATGGTCATGTTTTAAGGAATATTACCATATGAGAAGACGGGGTTAGATGTCAAAATTATGAGAAGATGGGGTTAGATGTCAAAATTATAAAAGTGACCACATGTGTGGAATTCACCATGTGGGTACTTAGATTCAATATCAACATAGAAACTTGAATTTTTGTAATAATTGAATGAGAATCTTGAGTATACTCACAAGTACACACTATTGTGGAGACATCACTATTCAAAATTAAGGCTATGTCACATAATAATTATAGGCCTTTTGGGTGGTTGCACTACTATTTCCTCATTGCATTAAGAATGGGACCATAGGTGTTACAAACATCTTCATCAACATTTGATATAAATTAATAATCTACAAGGTGTTTTTTCAAATTTCTCACAATAGATTAAGAAGTCATTTAGAGGGTGAATTTATGGTAAAAAATTCCCTTGATTTTGAAATATGTTGTAGGAGAAGAAGTAGGTAGTTGAAGAAGTGTGATACTTGTGAGGCCCACCCTTTGATGGATTAGACACTTATGTTATTTAGATTATATTTATGTTGACACCTGATATCACTATTTATTATTATGATGATTTAGACATTGGAATCAATATTAGACTGTGATTTGATGATTAATTATGAGTATAATAGTTTTAATTATACAATAATAAATTTAAATGCTTGAAGATCAATTAGAAATCATGTTGTTTAGGTGAATTAATATGAAATGATAAATTTGAATGATTAGATTCTAAATGAATTATGCAAAAAAAAATTCATAAATTATTTTGTATGAATTTAATTAATGTTTTTGTGCAATTATGTTGATAAAAAATATTGAGGATTATGTTTAATTTAAATTGAGATATTTTTATGTTATCGGGATGTCTCATTGAGCTACATAGTGGAATTGATTTATGGACATATGTGTGAATCCACCTTTTTTAATTATGTTGCTTGAGCTATGATATTGCATGAATATATCGACCTATGAATTCAAGTGTTGTGGATAATTCCATGGCTAATAGAGTTAGAGGTCTTCGAGGAACCCTATTATGATTATACCTGTGATGCTAGACTATAGTCCATTTGGAGGGACTATAGTCTCTATGTCATGTAGTTTTTGAAATGTGGTTTGTAAATGTTTAATTGAGATTTTTTTGTGTACTAAGATCACTATGATTAGAATGAGTGTTGGGTTGGCATCCTAGATGGCTAAATTATGATTTGATCTTTTTGGAGATTTGAGAGGGTCTTTTAAAATGACATATTTTACTCTTTTATGTGTTTTTTAAAGCCCTAAGGTGGGTGCCTATGGGTAAGGTACCTATTTGACCCCATATCTTGGACTATGCCTAATATATGACCACTCTTGATTTCCCATAAAGATGAACGACAAATTTGATAGTTTATGGATGTGGGACGATTGACTTGTCTTAATCCCATCCTCATCTTCCAAATTTTATTTATGAGTAAACTTGTGTTGCAATAATTTGATGGTTGACTGTCCATATGCACCTTCCCTCCTTAATGTATCATGTACATCTTCAAGACTTTCAAGGGTTAATAAAAAAATCATATCCTTTTTAATGGCTCTCACATGTGAAATATTTATGGTGATATGTGTTTGGAATTTGAATGGGAAGATGACAAGTATCACCTCCCCATTGAATGGATTATATTTTGGGTTTCTATTTATAATCCCTCTTAGGATGAAGGGGATTTTGTTCTTGATTCATTACCATTATTTTTAAGTTGAGTATTGTGAGAGAGAGGAATTGTGAAGGAGTTGGAGTTGAATCTTGGAGCTCTTCATCAACTCATCTCAACCTTTGATAATCTAGGAGAGGTAGGCTCTCAAAATCTCTTTTTTATTTCTTTCTTATTGTGTATGTGTAGATGTTTGCAAATGAGACTATTGTATTTAATTTTGTGTTGTTTTCCCTTATTGTTGTGTTGGGTAGGGTTTTATGGAATAAGTTATCCCACTTGATGCTAGCATCTCAAGTGTGGGATTGAGAGAGGGATAACCCTTAATGGGAAATGTGTCTTCCTTTTAGAAGGAGAAGCTTTGGTATGAGTATCCTTATCTTTTTGTGTGGTGGAATAGGAGAAATGTTGTGATACTATGAGAAATTGAGTTTGTGAAGAAGAAGAATTATTGAAAATATGGTTGTGTTTATTTTTCCCCATTTGTGAATCTTAGAGAAGATTTTACTATTATTTGTTTTATTGAGTGTACATGATTTTTTTGGAGGCCTCCTAGCTCAGGGGTGGCTTGTGAACAAGTCAATGATTGGGAGGTGAGTTTTCCTATGACAATTGGAATTTTTTGTCTTTGTGTAGGTGTTAAAGGGCTTATTGGAGCACATCTAGCCATGGGAATGCCATTTCTTCATTACAATATTGTGCATGTTGGTTGGAGCAAGTGTTTAGTAAACATACACTTGAAAGGAGTTTTTCATAAAAGCTTTTTCCAACTAGAGATAAAATTGTTGTAGTACAATAATCTTGCTATGAGATATGTTTGTAAGAAAATGATGTTATGTAGAAAAATATATACCTAAGTTGATTTTGAACTTTGAAAGATTAAAACTACTCTTAAAATGAAATACATTTATAAGTTAAAAATAATTTTTATAGTTGTTCTTAAGTTGCTATTGGAACAACATGATGTGTTGAAGTATACATATATTTATATTTGTTGAAATTGATCATTTAAAAGTTCTTTTTTTATCTATTTATTGCGACAAATATCAAAGTTTGATTAGGAATATATACATGTTTTTCAAGTTATGTTCTAGTTCTATTGTAAAAAATTAAATATATCATTCTTAAGGTGTGACTAGATCATAACTCATGCCAATTTTTTAATAATTGTTTTGTTTTTATATATATAACTTTAGGCCATCTCTAGACACCGTCATGATGCCCCAACGTGGTTGTGAGCATGCCCTTGGGGCAAGATGTGGCCCCAATGTGGGTTTTGTGGCAGGGATAGGACCCCCTCCTCTCTCACCTATTTAAAAACCTTGTGTGCTGAAAGAATATATATATTCAGCCCTCCCATGTAGGTTTTAGTATATTTCAAAAAAGGAAAATAAATGTAATATCTTATGCTCACAACAAAATAAATTGCCCTATTTAACCCACGTACTATGTTTAAATCCAATTCCCATGCATTTCTTCGTCCTTGTAAAAATAAGCTTGGCCGCAACTTAACCGTTACATATATGCGCATCTATGAATAAAATCGGCCCTATGATTAAAACAACAAAAAAAAAGGGGGTGTATGGCCTGATCGATATGCACTTAGACACTATCCAGCTACGGTTTCCGGGTTGCACCTTAGGGCATTTAACTTCCCATAGGCATTTGTTTTTCCTTAGCATCTAAGCGTGTCCCCCACCCTTGTAAGAGGCATTTGAGTAACTCTTTTTTGTAACTTAGGTTAGGGAAAAATATTTATAACTACGGTTAAGAAAATATTGTTAAAGAAAATGGTTCTTTATTTTTCAATGTTTTAAACTGAGTGTTTTAAATAATTAATTTATTTAACTTGGCAAATTAATTTTTCTTAGAGTCACTAATTTAATTTTTTTTTATCTAAGTCAAGCAAATGAGAAATTAATAAATTAAATTTTACGAGAAATTAATCTAGAATGTAGTTATAAGATTTGAGGTCAGATTTCGTTTTATATTCATGTACAATGTAGTCAATAAAATTTTCAAATTATTGGAATTTTAATGTATTTAGTAATTTTTGTTTCAGTTTAGAAATGAATCATTACGATATTATTTTGATAGGTGGTAGATTAAATTTTCGTGAGTATAGTAATATATTTTTAGGGTTCTTACCTATCTTAGATATTGCAAGTTTGAATAAGGGAGATAAATCATAATATTATTGTCCCAAGGTAGTTGTGTTGCAGGTCATATAGCTAATTTGATTAAATTGTCTTATGAGTTAATTAATTTTTCGTAATGTGATCCAAGAGTTATTTTTATGTCATTTGTAGATTTTTTTTATATAAGTGGAACTTGTGAGAAATAAATAAAACAACCTTGGTTAAGGTTTAAAGTTATTTTCAGCTAGTTTAGTTGGAAACTTTGAGATTGGAAATTAATCATCAATAAACCCTTGGAATTAGGCGAGTTGAGATAAATTTGAGTTTTACTTCCAAGGGATGTAAACTAATCCAAGATGCTTAAATCAAATATTTTCAAGTAACTATCTAAATAGTTAAATTTCCAAGCTTAATATGTATTTAGTGGCGTTCCCTTAAAAGTATCAATTCAATTACAATTGCATTTAATGTTAGATAGATTATCATCATGATTATTATAGTTAAGAGTGTTTTATTTAAGTTAGGTATTTAGTGGTTTAGGACTTTTGGTTACGTTAGTATGGTGCAACCTCCTTTTGCTTAACATAGTGACCCACAAAGGGATTGACCATTGTATGGTCATGCCTTAAGGTTTCTCGTGTTTGAGACCTAATAGCTCACAATATGCTCTTCATTAGAGGGTGTGCAATAATGATTCCACACACCCATCATTATATTATTTCTACTCTTTCTCACTCTTGGCCCTTGGGTGGCGTGTTGAAAGTGATGTTGCACACACATCACTCAGTGTGCACATTACTCTACCCTATCGATCATAGTAGATGAATTAGTTAGTAATTTATCAACAATTAAAAAATAAAAGAATATTATTGATTGTGTTTATGTTCAAAGGTTAGAATTTTGGTCATGAAAATACTATTTGGATCAAAGGAGAAATTAGTGTAGTCCAAATTTTTTCAAGGACGAATAGATAATGGTATAGAGTGAGAGTTTTTTAAAATTTGTACATATTTATGAATAATATAATTGCAATAGATAGATTGGGTTGTGAAGCTCATAAAATATGAAGTGTAGAAGCTTTCCAACACACAATAAAATATGATGTGCAAGATATTTTCTTTGTTGAAGTTTTTAGTTATTTTGAAATAAAAAATTTAAGGTGTTTGTTAGACACATAGGAAAATTGAGAGGGGGGTGAACCAGTTGTATTTTAAAACCTTCAAATCATCATTAATCTTTAAACACTTATTAAGAATTAGCATGAATGTAAACTAGTGAAAAATCAACACATCAACAACCATACACAATAGAACACTAGATTTTATGTGCAAAACCCTAATCAAGGAAAAACCATGATGAGGATTAACTCACATATATATGAATATCAACACCAAATACAAAAGGATCATTGTCCAAAAGAAAGAATGGCTCACTACCAATGGCTCACTACCCTCAATAGAAAGATACTAGAAAGAAATTGTTACAAGGAGGTTCACTACCTCAGAGCAACAAGAGAATCTGCCACACAAACTCTTCACCATCTACAACCTTTGGCTCACTTCCTCCAACAACTTCAAGCACACTGAAATGTAGACACCTTCTACTCTTGCTAGCATTAGTCTTAGACATTCACGCTCTCACTTAGATCACAACACTTGATCAAACTTACATAATTTTGCACTACACATCACTTCACACTCTTCTCCAATAATTGACCTTGCATATATATCCTCCATGACCTCAAACAACCTTTTCTAGGTTAGCCTCAATAATACATATGCACCTCAAACGTGCAACCACCAAATAATTTGGCACCAAACACTTCCAAAGTGGAAAGAAGTGAAGTCAGACCACACCAAGGGTTAAACAAGACCCAAATCTACACCAACATGCTACACCATGCTTCCAAAATCCTCTAAGCACATCCACAAATAGCGCTAACATGCCAGGTCAAAAAAATTGACATTAACACTAACAAGCAACCACATTCACACTTCACTGGGTCTGGAAGCATCCTGCGGATCACATAGCAACATCACACAACATCCTAGAATATTCCAATACTAAAAAAAATTCAAAAACACACAAAGACATATAACTAAGTGTAGACACGTAAAATATACTGATTGATCCTGTGCACCTAATCCTGATTCACTAACACCAGCTCATCCTAAATCATCTCTTTTGCTAATCATTTAATTAAATAATCTTGATTTGATTAAATTCATAATATTTCATATTTTAATTAAATAAATCAATTTTATCTGATTAAATCATTATCTTCTATTAATTAAATAAATCATTTTGTTTAATTAATCTTATTCTCCTCATTTAATTAAATAATTTATTTTATTTAATTAAGTTCTTAAGTCATCCCCTTTTATTTAAATAAATCAAACTTTATTTAATTAAGTCTAAAATCATTATTCCTCTCATTTTGATTTATTTAAATCCTAAAATCTAAATCAAAATGTCAAATCAACTAATTATCATCTAAATTAATCAAATCCTGATTAATCCTAATCTTAATCCATCAAATCCTCTAGATTTTGCAACTTGATCAAGTAAATCAATTTAATTGATTTTTAAATTCATCAATTTTCATTCAAAAAGGCATCTCTTTAGAATATTCTTCAAATTTGAAATCTCACTCCCAAAGGGATTTGTCCTCCAACTTGGCATTAATGACTCTTACAAGTCCTTTTTCTTGAGCCAAGTGGCAATAACTCCTCTTCCACATCTCCCTCCACAAGCTAACTTTTGAATTTCAAATTCCCACCTAATTGCATTAATGTGCACATTCATCAAAATGTGCTCCACCTTTATCCACTCAAATGTTGACAAGTGGCATTGTGCTATTGGTTGGTCTTTTATCCCACATTCATCCATTTTTCCTCATCCTCCATCATTCTCTTCTATAAATAGAAGGCTTTCTTATGGATTTTGGATACACAAGTTCATCCACAATCTTAGGCATTTTGATCCACAATTGATGCAAAGTTATCATCTTCATTGTTTTGAGCAATCTTCATCCATTATCATCCATTTTCATAGTTTTTCATCATTTCATAGCTATGTTATGGAGAAATTTCATCAAGGAGCATCAAATCTTCACCATTGATCATCAAGCTTGCAAGGAATTGGGAAAGAGCTATTTTCCACATCAAAATTGCACCAATTCCCCCATGGGATTGAGAGTTTGTTTGTTTTGAACAAGATTAGATAGTTTTATTTGTGTTCATGTTATTTCTTGTTCTTTGCATTTCAAATGAATCTTATGGGGAATGATGTTTCTAACTTGCATATTGGGCTAATAATGTGTTTGGTCTTTGTGTTTTTGCAGGTCTAGGATCAAGCATTCACATTTTGGCACTAGAGGGAGGGCAAATCTTTCAAAATTAACACATTTTTTGGTCAAATTCCACTATTTTTTATGTTTTTTGTCTTTCCAGGTCAAACAATGCCACTGGAGGAAATAGCGACACATATGTGGTGTTTTTTTTTTCCAAACAACACTGCTAGTTTCACCAGAGTGCCACTCAAATCCTCAAACAACACTGCTACCATTCCAGCGTCGCTATTTGCACTCAGACAATGCCATTGCTTTTGTGTTTCAAATGGCGCTACCTTTGATTTCTTGCTTTTTCACTCAATCTTAAAATGGTCATATCTTGGTCATATTTTTGCCTTTTTCAGAGCTTTTGTTTTTGAAATGGGGTAGAATTTCATAAGCTATCCAATGGTGTAGGTTTTTCTCAACTTTGATAGAGTTAAAATTTTCAAATTTTCACCTAATGTCAAATCACAATGAAACTTGGTCTAAATTTTAGGGTTTTCATGCTTAATCATTTATCTAACCCTCATATCTTCTTGTTTCTTGATTTCATCTAACATTTGGAGCTTGGACTGTAGGTTTTAAAAGATCATAGAGCATGTAACTGAAAGAAAAAACATTATCACATGATTGTAACAAGTGTTTTTAAACACTTTGGGGGAAACTATAATCCTATTCTTAAGGCTTTGTTATCTTCAAGTTTTAGGACTTAAATAATTTTTTTTTGGGATTTAAAAAGAACAATAAAAGGGTTAAAAAGAATATTAGAAACTTACTAGAGTTGGTTTTGGGATTTTAAAATTGAACAAGCAAACTTCACACTTCATCTTGGTGCTTAAAAAGAATCCATTCTTGCTTTTGAGGTTAAAATGAATATGTTTTTTTCGCAATCTTTTTTACAAGTTAATATCATTTAAAAGGAATATGCATTTCTCTCGTGCTTCACGGTGATCTTGAGAATCAAAAGTCTTTTGGTGATATTAGGTTGTCTAAAATATTGTCTCCACACTTCATTTGGGCTCTTAGAAATTGAACGAATCTTGCTAGTGTGAGTTAAGTATATTGCGTGTGTTCTCTCTTTGTTTACGCAAACAAAGATTGATGGAATTATAGATGTAATTACTTGCTTTTTTTTACCTTTAGAGGGCCTACCTTGGTGGGAAAAAGTACTCACCCCAAGGGAATGACCCAAGCGGTAACAAGCATAATCCAATATCTTCCAAACTGCTATATAAATTTGTGGTTGCGATGAAAATCATAAGCAATGGGAAGTGGTGCATGATAACTCTCCCCCGGTATCTTTATGATGTGTAAAGCCCTTGTTCTAAGGTTTGGGAGATCTCTCACAAGGAGTTTATCATTGCACCCCCTAAATTGGTTGCCCTTATTATGAACCTTTGTTTAGAATCCAAAATCCCAATATTTGTTGGGTTAGGAGGTTGAACCTTCAGAGCCGTCCCACATATTTGCGGTTCTTTGTAGAGATAATTTTTTTTTCATGGGAGATTCATTAGAACTAAAGCTTGGCTGACCTGAGAAGTGTGTGTCATGGAGGGGAGCTAGTGTGGTCAAGATTCTAGTCATCCACTCTGAATAAGCGCAGTTGGATTTATCCAAGTGGGCAATTTAACAAATATTTTCTCTTCCATCTTAGGCTTGTGTAATTTCGAGTCAGTTAAACACATTGATTGTATCCAAAATATTGAAAACAAACATTCAACAAGGACATCAAATTTCAAACCCTTTAGTAGAAGCAAATTCCTTTGAAAGAATCCAAGTGCTACTACTTGTCTCTTGGGATTTCATCCTTAGAGGATTCTAAGTATTTGGGTCCATTTCTCAATTTTCTCTCTAAAGTCAACATTAGGGAACTATTGCATTTATTTTCTCAATTTCCACATAATGGACTTTGTGGGATGAAAATAAATTAGGACATTAGACATTTAGTTTGAAAAGCTAAATCAAGAAAGTGTTTGTGGTAAAAGCAATTCATTAATCAAGATAAAATAAATTGAACCCCTCACATGTGTTTTTTAATCTTTTGTCTTATGGTGTTTTGAGCAAACATTGATCTTTTGGTTTGAATTACTCTTAGGGAAAAGTATGTTCTTCAAAACCTTGGTGTTGTAAACAAGTCTCTCTTAGGTTCATTTAGGATCAAAACAACCAATCAGTTCATCCATCTCAAACATCAATCAAATCCCATCTCACAAACAACTCTTAGAAATCTTGGAAAAATCCTTCATACTAGACTTTTGGAAAATACTTTAAATGAAAATCAGCTTGTTTGACTAAGTGTGTGTATATGCAACCTTATTCATACTCTTAGTAAAATTATCACTTTGTGGACAAGTATATTCCAAGATAACATCCAACATCTTGGGGTTTATAAGTCCATTATCTAAATAAAATGCAAATCAAATTCAAAATCAAAAATCAAAAATTACAAAAGTCTAGTATGCCTTTGAGGTTCCTAAAAGTTCAACACCCATATCATTCACTACTTTCATACTTCATCTGATCTTTGGTCCTAAATCCCTTAAAGGTCAACAAGGTCAAAACACAAGAAGAACATGGAATATAAACTTGATTCATACATCATGCGTAATCTAAATCAACCAAACTATCAAAGCCTTACAATGTTGATTGATTATCAAAACTTACATTTATACAATCCATAAATGGGATCATTATCTCCTACAAACCTCAATGGTACAACACATGTGAGTATGCCTAATCTAAATTTTGTAACACCTTTCCCTATGCTAGATTTAAATCAAAGTCAAAATCTACAAATCTATCAACAAAACAATCAATGCATGAGTCTTCAACAAAACAACATCATGCCACCAAATCCATACATGCCAAATGTGAATATACCAAGTACAATTGTACCAAACATGAAAATTTCAAGTCCACACTTGGTAAAATTTTGGATAGATATGTTTGTGAAGCATACAAATGTTGTTCAAACTCCAAAAAATATTTTAATGACTCCATGTATTGATCCAAGTCAAGGTAACACCATGCAAAATCAAAGATACCTAAATCAAGGCAATGTGATTCCCAACCACAACAATGTTCAATTTCAACCTATCATGCCAAATCTAAGCATCATCTCAAATCAAGACATTGTCCAAAATAAATTTGTGCATGATCCCATACAAATACCACAAGTATACATTCCAAATCTACTTGAACAAAAAACAAATCAACTATATCAAGGGTGTCAAGATCAAAATTTGCAAGATCAAATTACTACACTTACCAAAATAGTTGATTCATTATGCCAAGAGACATCTCCACCCCAAAATCAATACACTCTTCCATTGGTCAAACCATGTCATCAAAGCATTGAGTTGTGTCCACAACCACATCAAGAATAATATCTCCAATGTCAAGAGGTTGGATATCAAGATCAACAACATCAACAACAAACCCAACCTCCACATCTCAAAGATGAATAACCACATCTCCAAAATCAATCACCACAAGGTCAATTTAAAGTGCAAATATCACTAGGCAACAAACAAAAATACACACCACTTGGGGAACCAATCAA
>VDFB02312578.1:0-26942 GCA_007258455.2 Sequoia sempervirens
GAGAAGGATCAAACATTAGTGAAGCAACTACAAAAAGGAATTTCAGAATCCTCTAATGTTGGAGAAATTTCAAGTTACCGTGTAGTTGCAAAAAAATTGTACTTATACATTTTTGATTTGTTGGTGTGTAGTTTAGAGAAAATTCTCTGAACTACATGGGAAATTTAGTACTAGATGTAAGGTCGAAGAAATTCTCTGCCTTTGCATGAGGGTAGTTATACTAGTGTAGTTCAAAGAATTTTCTCTGAACTACATACAATGCAGTTCAAATGGACAAGTGTAGGTCAAAGAAAATTCTCTGAATTGTATTTGTTTGGGTAAAGACTTGGTGTAGGTCGGGAAAAATTCTCTAACCTTCACTTGTGTAGTGCA
This sequence comes from Sequoia sempervirens, assembly GCA_007258455.2. Lineage (NCBI taxonomy): Eukaryota > Viridiplantae > Streptophyta > Pinopsida > Cupressales > Cupressaceae > Sequoia > Sequoia sempervirens. Next base: position 373 of record VDFB02312578.1, read on the forward strand.
ATTATTATGCAGATCAAGGAATTCCTTGAAGAGCATGGGGTAAACCATGTATGGAGTAGTGTAGGAAAAAATCTATGCACTAAAGTTGTGAAGCGATGTTGTGTTGTTTGAGGAATTTTCCCTAAACTACACGTATGTTTTAGATACGTAAAGATGTTATTTAGGGAAAATTCCCCAAGCGACACAAGTTAGGTGCCTAGGTAAAGGGATGTAGCACATGAAAAATTCCTTGTGTAGCATGAGGATAAACAATGATTTATTGTTGCACATGGATGTTAATCGAGATAAAAACCCTAAACAACACATGTTAATGATGTGTAGGTTCATGGTGGGAGTTGGTGTTATGCAGTATAAATTTCTTGCATGACATAGAGACTATGAGTAGGGTTTGTTAATGCATGAGAATGAATTGGCGAAGAAACCATACTTGAATTAGAGTGTTACCTAGGGAAAAATCCTCAAACACCACATAAAAGAAGTGTGCAACTTGATTAAAACACAAAAGATAAATGAAAAACACGAGCAAAAACAAAAACCTAACATTTTAACCTAAACCTAAATTGCATAAACAAACAACACAATGTTAAAAACTATGGTCAATAATGGAAAAAAACAACATACCTCAAAAACCAAATAATGGCAAGAAATCAATTAAATCTCCATGGGATTTCAATACAAGAGTAGCATTGGGTAAGAAGATAGAGGAGACATTGAAATGGTGAAGAAACTAGGTGGAAAGAAAAGATAAACAAGAAATAAAATGTGTTAAAAATGCATTTAAAATGACATTGAAAATACATTATTGCCAATATGTGCGAGTTCAAGAGTGTAGTCATAGAGAAAGTCTCAACAACTACATCTTGAGATGTAGTAAAAAAAACATGCAGGTTTGCTAAAATTCAGCGATAGTACATGTCAAGAAAAAACACTCTTGAAAATCTAACTTTTACATATTTTCAAAAGGTAGAAAACCGACCCGATCAAAATAACTTTTCAAGGGGTTTGACTATGCACAAGAGTAATCAAAATTTTCCTCAATGTGCATGCTTAGAAGACATAGGCTAAAAAATAGACAAGATTCATAGGGGTTATCCCATGAATTGAACAAGCGAAATTCGAGGATAACATTTCCATTTTCCTTTTTCTCTTGTGTTGTGACCATAAAATTTGTATCAACCTTAGGAGATGTTTCATGTGAATAATTTTGATGAAATTCCTTGGTTGCTTCAAATTTTTCTAACAAAGACCTTTTAATGGGTTTAGGACCAATGATGGATGATTTTGTGAATAGGTGTAAGATATGAAACTCTCAATTTTTGACAAGAATCTAGACTCAAGTTTTAGATGCATTTAATGTTGATGATGACGAACTTGCAAACCTTGGGAGTAGACTTGTGAATCTAAGGTGAGTTTTTCCAAAATATGTTTACTAATTCAACTAAATGCTTATAAATAGATTATTTCCAAACATGAAGCTAAACTAGCTGATAGGGTGAAAAACTTAGGCCTAAGAGATTTTTTTCAAAATTTCAAGTTACCATGTTTGATAGTTGATGTTTTGATGACTATATATTGATTGTTTGATGTTTGATCCTAATTAAAAACCTAAAAGGTGTTTTTGACAAGATCAAGATGTTAAAGGACATGCAATTTGTTTGATTTTTTGAGTGTTATTAGTGAGACAAGATTCTTTTTTCATTAATTTGGACCAATTGAATGCTTGTGAACCAAAAGACAAAATCAGATGATGTTTTGAAGGTTATTGTTTTCAAATTTTGGAAAAGGTGTTGCTCTATTTTTCTATGAAGGTACCAATATTTGAAAAGGCACCTCTATTTGGCAAAAGCATTAGACTATCCAAAAAAAGGTGTCACTATACAAATTTTTGTTATCCCTAGCAAAATGCACTACGATGTGCAAAGGCATTGATGTGAAATAGAAGACTTGATTTGGAAAAAATAGAAGTGTCAGTTTGTGCAAAGGCATCACACTATTTAGGTAAATGCATCAATTTGGCTAGGGGATCTTCAAAATGTGAGTAACTGACCTAATTTTTTTGATGTAACTTGACTTTTGAAAAACATAGTATACAACATGTAAACTGACTCCATTAGGTTTTTGGATGCTTTTCACATGTTCTTCTTCCACAAGAACACACACTAATTGGTGTCACAAGGCCATCACATGAAAATATTCCATGAAGCACAACCTATTTAGTAGTTTAGTTTGGGTTTATCTTACTAAAATGGGCCTGCTAATTAAATACCACTCATAAAATGGGTAACTGGAGTATGTGCACATACACTACACACCTCTTACCTTGGAAGGAAAAGTTCCTTGCAAGGGGTTTTGTCACCTCAGCTAGGATTGGTACATAGAAATTAACTTCATGAGATGATGTTATCCAATTGCACCACTAATAAAAGACATTCAAAAGTCTTAGGCCTCTAAAAATAATGGTTAATAGTGGGTAGATCATTGGTGAATACCGTTAGCTACATAGACATCTCCTCAAGGAACCAAAAAGTTGTAATCCTCTAATGAAAGTATAGTATGCTACATGCATAGATCAAACTACAACTTTTGTTCTCATCCAATTTATATAGAGCACCCGAAAACACCGCTTGAGGTCTAACCATTGAGTTCTCCATTAGGATGTATCTCAAGGCATGCCTCCTACTTGATAAAAAGGGAAGGATTCTTGTTACTATTTCTCTTCCCCCAAGATCACACTAGGCATGAGGGGAGAGGATATGTAACAAATTCCTTTGGCTAAAAATGAACATGAAATGCAAATTCAAGATGTTTCTCTTCACCTAAGATCACACTAGGTGTAAGGGGAGGGGATACACATCCAACTTACCAAGCAAGAAAGATAATGAATACACTTGTTTATTTTAGTTGCACCAAAGTAGATGTGTCAATTAATTTTATGCACCAAAGTTAAGACATGAAATTTGTATGTTCATTTTAACCCCATATAAAGATGCAATTTAATTGTCCAATTTTTAACACTAAATCCAAAACTAAGAGTTGTAGGGTTCAATTTTAAGCACCAAATCTAAATGTGAATCTACTCTAATGTATTGCACTAAAATGGCTCTAAGATCATTCCTTTAAACAAGTGTTAATAAGCACTTTGGATTTGATTCATGCTTCATGTTTTCCCTTCAACAAGTGTTAATAAATTCTTTTCACTTTTTATCCATGCTTCATGATTCTCCAAGCTTCTTGCAAATGTTAGTTTGTAAAGGCATCACTTGTTTCAGTAAAGGCATCACTCTATCAAACAAAAGCATCACTCTATTAGACAAAATCATCGATCTGGCTATCTGTAGAAGTATCACTATTTGGTAGATGCATCACTGTTTGCAGAAGCACAAACCCATAACCTACAAGAAAAAATTGAAAAGATGTTAGGAAAAGGCATCACCATTTGTAAAAGTGTCAGTTTGGTTAGCTGTAAATATGTCACTTTGCCTCTTGAAGTTGCAATGTCCAAAAAACTCAAACAAAAATTAGTTAGTTAGGGATGTGGGTCCCATTAGGCATGTCAAAATGTGTACATGGTTAGTCTAATTGATCAAATACTAAAGAATTAAAACAATAACAAGATGAAATGATCAACCAAAAGCCATATTCAATGAGATTTAACATATGACATAAGAAAGATTCAATCTAAAATAATTAAACATGAAATGAAGCTAAATGAAACTATCTAAGATGCAAACCAATGCAATCCACAATGCAATCCCATTGTGGATTTAGTGCAATTGAGTGAAGGTATGGTGTGGATTGCTCAAATTGCCTTCTCCATAGTTGATTTGATGCAAAATCTTGATGAATTAATGATAATGGTGGATGTTGATTCATAAATGCTCACTAGCTCAAGTATGAAATTGGGCAAAGTTTGGTTGCTCAAATGGTTGTTGTGAATGAATTTTCATGTAAAATGAGAAGTATGTATAGATTTTTGGAATGAATTAATGGTTGGGATCAAATTGTCTAATTAGAGAATGAAATTGAAGGAGAGAAGATGACATGGATCATAGATCAAATCAAGGGTTAACAATGCACAATAACATGGATCAAAGATTTTAATCAAATGTCCAAATTGCTTGAGACAATAACAAATCCCTTAATTTTAGGAGCATGTGGGAGATATTTCCATTTGTAGGGAAATATTTGAATTTGGAAAAAAGAATATTCCATGAGAATATTCTTTGAATGATTGGAGGAAATATTAGTCATTTAAACAATTTAATAAATTATATAATTGTGCAAGTGGAGGAAATTATAAGCTTTAATTAAACAATTAGAAATTATTTAATCAAAGTGAGGATTATGACATTTAATTAAACAATTTGCATTATTTAATCAAAAGGAAAAAAAAAGTGTGAAGGATGAATTAATCATTTGATTAATAGGAGAAAATAGTGAATTTAATTAAACAATTGATATTATTTAATTAAATAGATGAAAATTAGTGAATTAGAAGAGAAATGACGTTAATAATTGAAATCTTGGTGTGTGATACAATCAAGACATTTTCAAGTGTCTACACATACATACATATATAATCTACTATACATGTATATATGTGTATAGATATACATATATCTTCAATTAGATGTATACATGTTTTCACATCTCTTTATATATATTCCTTTAACTTCTCTTATATATTCATAGTTTCAATTTCTTCTTGTCCTTATCTTACACACTTTCTTTCTTACACCTATATATTTTTAAATTCCATCTTTGTCCTTATTCTCTTAAACCTTTCTCAGATTGATCATATTTAATTTTATCATTTCCTTATTTTCTAGCATTGTTTCTTTTTTAAGAAATTAAATTACTTTCTATTTTTCTATCTTATTATTTTCCTTTTTTATGTATGTTTATATCTCATCAATTTTTCTTTCACATCTTTCCAATTAATTTTAATTTTTCTCTCATATTACTTTGTACTCCCCCCTTTTTAAGTCTACACTTCAATCCCTCATATTCCTCTTCTTGATGATGGAATCACTAAGTGAGATTTGAAACATTGAAAAAATATACATAGTTTAATTAGGAAGTTTGCGTCATTCTTCTTTATAAATTTTTAAATTTCCTTAGCTCTCAATGAGAGAAAAGCTCCTTGAATATATGAAAAGAGGTGACAATCTACCTAATTTGTATTAGTTACACTTATTCAAAATTACCATTTATAAACAATTAATTAGATTATTAATTATTTAAATGATACACGCTTTATAAAGCATATAATATACATAAGATTTTATAATTTTATATTAGAATAACATATAGATGTTATAAGGGTATCACCCCTAAAAACATTATGTTCTAATAAATACTCTCATAAATGTTTTACCAATAAAACTTAACATATTCTTAGATGATATTTCTCCATTATTTTAAATGACAAGAAATGTCTTTAAATATAACAACCAAGTATATGGATAAATATGAAATGCTCTAAGCTAGCTCATAATGACCAGTGAAGTGGTTGCAAGACATGAATTTGAATTTTGAATTTTCAAAGTTTGGGGATCAAGTTCACAATCATAGAAGTGACCTAGGCCAAGGTTGCCCCCACACCTATAATCTAAATTAATGAATAATGTGTCTAAGGATTAGGATCAAATCTACAAGATCAAGATGTGTGTTGCCATGAATTAAAATTACACAAAAATATGCCACTTGTAAGTTAAGTATCACACTTAGGTCATTCTAACCAAAGTAGGTCTAAAACATAAGGGAAACAAACATGGTATGTAATTTTTATCAATACAAAAATAAAGAGGATATGCGACTATACAAGAATAGATTTTATTTAACATCAATGACTAACTTTACAATAAAAGGAAGATAAAATTTTATTTAATTTTCTATATAAAAATAATCCTTGCATCTAAACAAAGACTTTTCTAATAGGAATAACAATTACGATAGTTTCTAGGCTATATAAAAGAAATAGAGAATAAGGAAGAGGATAGATGGCCTAAGGTAGCAACCAGAGAAGAGTTGAACAAAAGAAAGAGGAAAGAGAACACAAATGAAACAAAATAAATTATGAATAAATAAGTGGGGTATCAAACAATAAGCAAGCTTAGTCACCGAGCCAAAGATAAAAAAATATGAGGGAAAAGCTTAAACTAAGTATGTGGACAAAACAATTTGGATGGAAAAAACAATGATAAAGCTTAGTAATGATCCAAAAATTTATGTAGGGGTAAAAATTAAATGAAAGATAAAGATGTTCATAACTCTAAGGATTAAATCACACCAATTCAAATATGAGATGAGTAGGTGGAATATTCTAGAAGAAAAGATAGAAGAGAGGACATTTCTTTTCTACACATAAACACAATAGAGGCGAAATGACATTATATCATGAACAATCTACATGAGTTTTCTATGTATACTATATTCAAAGAATAAAATGTCGAAAAAAAAAATTCTAATCAAAATTCATAATAAAAGAATAAACCTTTAGAAACAAAAAATAACGATAAAGATTCAATCTAAAACTAAACTATACTAATCTCTTTTTTTTTTTAACAATGTGCTATTTCTTTACTATACTTTTTACTCTAAGAATCCGATCTATAATTTTTGGTCTCGTATTCAAAAAAATCTTTTTTTTCTTGAAATAAGACAATTCTAATGACTAATACTTTTTAAAATAAAATTAATTTTCTAACACTTTTTAAACATGAAAATATAAACTACCATTTATACTCCAAAAAAAAATAAAAATTTACTAATAAAAAATGTCCAATTAAAAACATTATTATTATTTTTACAAATCTACAGCTGATGTATAAATACGAGAAATGAAGAAGGAATAAGAGTATAGGGCATGCAAATTTAGCACGACAGTAACAAATCAATCACCCATCCCGTTACAAAATTATAAAGCAGTCGGTCTCTTAACCTCAAACATTCCTCGGAATGAATGTAAGAGTTGGCAGAGGAAGACATTAGAATCTGAAATTTCAGGCCTGTGTGACCAAGCCTTGATCGAAAGGAATTCCTGTGGAGGGCAACCAAGCAGATCCAGAAATGAAGTTATTAACTGAGAAAAAATTGGCCTCCTCCGCTGTTTGAATAACTCTGTAACCGCCACATCCTACTCGCCCGTCCACTTTTATGCCAGGTCCGGTGTTTATATATTCTCCATAATACACGCTTTCCAGCCCATAATCTACCATCCAGCGGGTGGGGTGGATGACGTCGCCTAAGAAGCTTCGAATGACGACTGTCCGCGAGAACAATTTCCACGGCCTTCCGAGATAAGTCGGGAAAGAAGATCTGACTGGAGCGAGCTCTCTGGAGGCCACAATTCTGCAGTTTTCAATTGAAAATCCGGTGTTCTGGAATGGATCATTTCTTCCCTGAGCAGTAATGCTGTTGGTCTGAAATCTAAATGAACTACCTTGCAATTCCGAGATGGAAGCAAAGGATCTTTTGCTGCGTAATGCAAAGGATCGCTATAATGAATGATGTGCCCTAATGTGTAATGCAAGCTCGAGGTCAATTATTCAGAAACCCATTTTTACGGAGGGAATTTCAAACCGTCTGAGTTTATCACAGCATATCATTTAATCTTGATCTTTATTGCTTTAAAGATCCGAATTATTATGCAGTTTGACAGGATTAAATTACGGCTTTCGGATTCCAATTTTACGATCTTTATTTTGATGAAGAGGTGTCGGAGTGAGGGGTTGCTGCTAAAATTTTAAGCTAATAATAACAATTTAGAGATGGCAGCCGCACGGGAAAAAATATTCTATGAGATTTGCCACCATGCTCAGAAGTCTCCTCAAGCTCTTGACGTTGATATTCAACAGGTTTGCTTGTTTTAATTCCCTGCCTTAGTTTATTTAGCTAATTTAAGTAATTATGCTGTGTGGATTTCTTTCGCATCGAAATAAATTAGTTGAAACGTCAAAAAGTTCTGTGAGTACATAAAATTAGGGAAAAACTGTGTCGAAGCAGATTTCCTTGCATCCATATAAATTTTTAGAAACATCATAAATTTGACGAGTACAAAACCTTAGTGAAAAGTAATGTATTAAGCAGATCCCTTTTGCATCAAATAAATATGTAGAAACATCATAAAGTCTGATGAGTACAAAGCTATAGGGAAAACCAAACTAGAAGGAGATTTCTTTTGCATCAAAATAAATCTCTAGAAACATAAATTGTGATGAGTGGAAAACTTTAGGAAAAAACAATCATTTGTATCCAAATAAATTTCTGGAATCATCATAAAGTTTGATGAGTACAAAGCTTTAGGAAAAACAATGTAGAAGCAGATTTGTTTTGCATTGATGAATTTCTATAAACATCATTAAGTTTGATGAGTACAAAGTTTTAGAGAAAAACAATGCAGACGCAGGTCTCTTTTGAATCGATATAAATTTGTAGAAACATCATAAAGTTTGATAAGTACAAAGCTCTAGGGAAAAACAATGTAGAAGTAGATTTCTTCTGCATAAAATTAATTTTCTAGACAACGCTTTAGAGGAAAACTGTGTGGAAGCAGATTTCTTTTGTATAAAATTAAAAATTTCTAGAAGCATCCTAAAATTTGATGAGTACAAAGTTTTGGGTAAAATCTGTGTAAAATATTTTTGCTTTAACAATTTGGATCTCGGTGATCCATCTTCCTTGTACTCATTGTTTCATAGTCTGAAAATCTTATTTTCTTAATAATCATAAAGTTTGTTACTTTGACTAGGACTTTCTGTTAGCATTCTGTGGTGCTCTACCACTGAGCTTCGGTCCATTTCTGGTCTGTAGTGTGGATTGTTGTTCTAAAAATGTTTTGTATGTTCTCTTTTAACTTAGAATTTACTTGGATTTGCAGAGACAGGATGAAGTAATTAGGCGCAATTGGACGAGTGGATTTTCTTGGTTTTCAATTAGGAGTAAGTTCTATCTTCAAATTTTCATTGAATTGAGTACGTAATTTTGGTTAGCAGTTGTTGTATCAATTACATTTTTTCCCTAGTTTGCTATTTGATTTTACATGATTATTGAAAAGTTGTTATCTATGTCATAATATTGAGATTTGGACTTGTGAGGTCCATTTTGGTCTCCGAGTCAGACTCAGCCAAAAGAAATGGCAAGAGTTGGAAAATTAAAGCAAAATATAACCCACAAATTGACCAAGATCACTTAAAATTGCTGAAAATCAGTCCTCTATACTGTAAAGTTTAAATTATGCCCTTTCTTATTCTCAGTGCTGTAGAACACAAATGTAGATGTTAGAATGAGCAAGGGAGGGAGTTAGGACTATTTTACAGCTATTAAGATTTTCCCCTCCTTTATTTTCTTGTGTTTTTTATTGAGTGCCGAGTTTCAATGGTTGAATCAGCTGGGCTTGTTTGGGCTGACTTGGCAAGTTATCTTGAGACTTATGGAGTCTAACAATCACACTTAAGCTTCATGTGTTTTTATGGAAATTAGATTTCAAAATAGTACGTTGTTCAAGATTTTTGTTAGGAAATTTTAATTATGGTAGGTTCTTGGTTTGCTAAATCCATGCTTTAGTATGCCATCTAGATGATTTTATGTTTTATTGTACATTTCAATGGGTAAGATTTTTAGATTTTATTTTTTTTGATCTGTACACTAATTAAGTTTTAAACTTTTGGAGATGTTCCTGTTTTACTATCTTTGAAATTTTCTCAGTTTCTTTCTAACTAGCTGCTCTCTAGAATCTTAGTTACAAAATGTTGCCATTCAAGAATACCTTGGATCTACAATTGTTCCACAAAAACTTCTACTTAAGATATTATATGCCCTGGCTAGTGTATTTTCTTCTGATAAAACTGATATTTGCTCAATTTAACACATAGCTGATTTTTTCACAACTCTTGAAGTGCTTACCTTAGGTTCTTCATGTTCCTCTTATGCATTATCATGTACCTGGTACATGACCAAACTTTTTTGAACACGTTATTAATCAGACTTGTAAGTGCAGTTGAGGAATTGGTGTGTTCAAAGGGGACCACTAGAAATTCATAGGGCTCATATTTTGTTTGAGGCATTGTCTTATGGATGTCATGATGAATGGATCTGATAAAGCCAAACCTCAAATTAGCCTCTGAATTATCTTGTTTGCTCCCAGCTGGTTGGAGAGATCATTGTCCTTGTGAAAGAATATCAATTCTTTATCTTAGCTTCATTCAGTCTAATATAGTTGTTGATGCACCATTTGAGTGTGCAAACTTGCTTCTTTACAAACAATAGTTGTGCAACCAAATATGAGGAACTTGGACAAACATAGCCCATCCTTAGTAACTCTTGAAACTGAATCAAGTCCTGAGAGTTAAGAAGATACCTTACATGCTGGTTAGTTGTAGGTACTATGTTTCTTGAAAAATCTACACCCCTTTTGGAAGGAAGTCCATCTAATTTCTTTGGAAATATGTGAATACATTCTTGAGGGATTACATAGTCTTCTGGCCTGGGGACCTTATGATTATGAACTTTCATCTTATTGTCTCCTTCACTTTTTAATCTGTATGTTTAAAATTTACCTTAAGAAATATGAGTCTCCTTATTCCTTGTACTATCCTTATGTTGCTCTTTTCATCCTTGGAATCAAAATTCTTTTCATAGTAGTCTGTTTTGGCTGTATGTGTTTCCAACAAGTCCATTACTAAGATGGCAGTGGAAATTTTCCCAGGAATTTGTGTTAGATTCATTACAATTTGGCAGCCATAATTGACAATTGCCTTGGCCAAAAACTTAGTTCCTGTCAGCCAATCAGCAACACCTTTCATGAAGCTGTCTCCTAGGAAAAAACCAGATCTGTAAAGAGGAAGTGAAATCTTTCATATCCCAGTATGCATAGTGCTCTTTCCCTAATCAAACATTTCATTTCTCAAAGAAAATGTTTTCTATCTTTAAAGAAGACCCCACAAAATGTCTCCTTAATGGAGCCAAGGGGGCAAAGAATATGTCTACTTAAAGAAGGCGCCCTGCTATGCATATTCATGGCTTTCCGGTAGCAAAGGCACTAAGATACTGGGTTCAAGAAAAATGGAATCGCACAGGATCTGTAGATGTACTAATGATGCTCAAAGGATACTTTCCTGTGGACTTTGCCTCAAAGAATGAGAGATCACATATTTCAAGGGGTGTATTAAAATCAGGTCTATTTATGAAGCGCTGGGCTTTGGTTTTCAACCCCATGTAATATCTTCCTAGCATGGTCCCTATATTGGTAAGATTCCCTCTCCTACCTAGTGAATAATGGTAGGAATCTTCCTTGGCAAAAATGGGGAATGCCATATGATAATACATTGTTTCTTCTGAGCTCACTAAGAATCCTGGCATTCTGAACTGTGCTATGATCTTTGTCAGCCTAAACTTAGAGCAACCATTTTCAGATTGAGGTGTTTTCGATAAAGGAGGCATAGAATGGGAACAGCTGCTGGAATGTGAAAACACCCTTTTTAGATGTAGGCTATGCCATGAGCTCAGACACTTAACAAGTGTATGACTGAACCACAAAACCACGAGGAGAATGTCATAGCAGAACAAAATAGAGGAAACCGCGAGAAGATATAGGATGCCGGTATCCAATCATCAGAACTGCTTAAAATACATGAAGCCAACAGTAGGTTAACAAATTTCAGAAGGCTTACAGTAGAATAGGAAAACACTAGAACAAGACATGGGATTCCATTTCAATCAATAATCCATTTGAACTTGTAATGGAAGAGAACAGGGACAAGGCTAAGCTAACACCAGCCCCAAATAGGGGTTCAGATCCAAATGACACCAACAGAAAAAAAACTCCCAAGTTAGCTCAGCCTCTGAAACAAGTCAATCCTAATACTTGAGGCTAGGTGCAGTGTGTAAACAAAGACTTGTAAGACAACTTTATTGCTAAGAACTCACAGTTCTAAATTCCCACAACATTAGAAGACAAAAACAAGAAAATAACATCATCTAACAAGTTCCATATGAGAACTTTCATAGAAAACCTAGGCATGTAAATCAATATAAAATTATTTAGATGTGGACACTCAAAGAGCATTATATAACACATCTGCATTGCTCAAAATGGAACCTACGCATTGAGAGTTGCTAATATGCAGATACACTCATGGAATATATGGGGAGTCAGAGTCTCCAACAAATTCCAAATGCTCAAAATAGCAGTTTGGAACAATTAGATTGGCTTTTGTCCTTCTACAAGAAACAACATAGTCGAAGCATTAAGACATTGGTATATTGAGGGCCTTTGAGGTGGCAAACATCTCTTCTTCTGTCAGAATATGAAGATAATGATCCAGTTGAATCCATCTAGGCATGCTCTTGGAACAAATTCTTACACCTTTGGGAAACTATTTTAACATTCTTTTTTCTTTTCAGTCGCAAATAACTTTTGATTGGTTATATTCCACCTTTGAGCACTCACTGCATAGAATGTATCCCCAAAATGCTCACCTGTCTTCTTTAGAATAAAGGCAGCCAGGTAATCCTAATGGGGAATTTCAATGGTATAAAATCAGCAGAAGAAAAACAGGAAATCCTACAATTGAACTCTATAGTAACAGATTCACTTGTTCCTAATTTATAAGGCAGTTTTGATAGCTCTGGACTTTCGGAATGGGGAGTATACTTGGATAAATAGGCATTAAGTCAAGGAAATGTTTCTCAGAATTGGACAGAATTTTGTTATCCAACCATTGATTTGACCCCACTAAACAAATCAGTGCTGAAACCCATTATGCCATAATCTCAGATTGTTGGCTGATTTTGCTGAAGATAACAGCTTTCATCTAGAGGAAACATTCAATCTTATTTAGCTGACACACCTAGAATGTAGTGACAAGATCAAATGGTGGTGGAAGGAATAGAGGTATAACATGTACATATTCCACAAAAATCTGATATCTATTAAAAACTGCATCTGCTTGTGGAGTACAAAATCCTTTGGAAATATATTTACACAAACTGGGGAAATTAAGTCAGCCCTTGTGGATCTTCAAAAACAAATAAGGGAAGAGGGAAGATGAATTGTCTAATCATAATGTCATGGAATCAGAAGAGCAAGTTCTAATTTCAAAATTTCTATACTATTCTGGAGAGAAAATATATATTGGAGACAGCATCCATGAAATAAGTGGATTCATGTTGGTGACTCCAACATCTCTTTGTTCTATAAAATCTGTTCTAAATAAACATACAAAACTCAGTGCTCAATGGTTCGCTATCAAGGTCAACAATGGAGTGGAAATGTTTTCTGGGGAGGAGTTACTGGATTACTGGATTATGTGGCAGTGGCACAATACTTTGCAAAAGGTCTCACTGAAGTGAACGTTCGCTTAGAAAGAGTCAGAGCTCAAGAGGAATTTCTAAAGAAATGTGCTGATAGTAATTAAGGAGGAACTCCAACAGATAGACTTCTCCTTCAATAGCAATAAGGCTTTTGGGCCAGATGGTTTCTTGGCTGTGTATTTTCAAACTTTCTAGGATCTCATAAAAAAACTATTAGATGCGGGTGAGGAATCTAAAAGAAATAAGCAAATCTGGAGGCAAATAAATGCTACTAAACTAGATCTGATCCTAGAACAAGCATTGAATAGATTAGTTTAGATTGATTTCCTTGTGCAAGATGGTCTGTAAAATAATGGAAAAAATAATTTCCAGAAGGATTTGGTTATTGCTTCCCAAACTCATCTGATACCCAATCAGCTTATTTTCATGGAAGATAGATCATAGATAGCATATACTAATATTCAAGAACATTTCCACTTGCCAGAAGTCCAAAAAAGACCAGGTATTTTTATTAAACTTGACATGTTGCTTCTGACAGATGCAACTGTAGTTTCTTGATCAAGATTCTAAAATAGATGGATTTAACAAGGAGGTAATAAAATTGATTGATTATTGCATCATGTTGGCTAGTTTTAGAATCTCAATCACTGTGCACATAGGTCTCTTTTTTGTCTCCAAAAAAACCTCAAGCAAGTGGATCCTTTAGGTCCGTACCTTTTCATTCTTTTGCAAAGTCAATCCCAGCAGTCAAATTCATGGTTTACCTGCTTTTGGTAGAGGGGTATGGGGAAGATATACAGGTTATTAATTTTGCAGATTATACAACCCTTTTCTCTATGATTTTTGTTCTGTGAGATCAGACACATTACAGCTTTTCTTTGTAAATACCAACTGGCTTCAGGACAGCTAATAAATAAAGTCTCATATAATCTTCATCAACATAAGTTGAACCAAGGTCAGGATTCGTAGAATTTTTGAATTCTGATAGGGCATCTCCTAGAACAATGTCTCAGCTTTCCCGTGCACAACAACTTTACTGAGCTTTGGGAAATTGTAAAACATAAGATCCCAGATTACGCTACTGGATTAACAAGTGGTTGACAAGTTATTATAGTTGTCCTATAATTGATGACAATTTATCTGATATCAATCTTGCCTCTCCCAAAAGGAAGTTGAGTCCATATAGTGAAGATTCTTATGGTAGAGCACATAACACTCCTTCAAATTCTCTCTTGTTGCTTGGAGCATCGTCAAAAAATTCATATACAATGGAGGCTAAATATGATAGGCATGATGCTATTCAATCAATCAATGGCAATGAAACTGGTATGGAGACTAAGGAAGGCCTTGACTTCTTATGGACCAAAATCATGTGAGAAAAATAACTGTAACACCAAATTAAGAACTTCCTGCTCAACGAAAAACCAACTCTTCTACAATAGCACATGTGCACAGAAGAGAATGGCTCTTCTTCACCAAGGAACAACCTGGCAGCTTGGATAGAGGAGAAAAATCAGATTCTCGTCTGATCCATGGAACTCCTAGAACCCTCTCCCAAGGCTAGATTTTGCAGCTCTATATGAGTAAATGGAATGAAATGGGATGTTTTGGATTGTTGATTAGATGAAAATTGTAATGTTCCAAAGTAATGGTACAGAATTTTCACAAGCAACTAAACGACTTATGGTAGAACTTATCAGAAAACAGATCCTGTCAATAGCTAAAAAAGAGAAGCTTTGTCTGTCAAAAAAAGACTGGGAGAATGCATGGGTGCATCCGCTTACTCTGTCATAGCTCAACAGAACAATGCTCCAAGTAGAAAATGGAAGGCACTTTGGGAGATCCAAACATTGCCAAGTGTCGATCCTTTCTTATGGATTATTCTCCATTAGGTATTAAAATTCAGCACATGGTATGCAGATTCTGCATCCTCAGATTTGAATAAATTTGACTGTCTTAACCTTAAATCAAACCTGCAACTGTAGTGCCCTAACCTGCATATACAGAAAATTGGAAGTACAGAAAAAACAAACAATAAATGCAGTATGAAAAGTAATTTGATTATACTAGAAAATAATTCTGAGTATAAAAATATGGACACCAAGGGTAATAATTTAATAAATAACTCTGTAAACTTGGCAAAATAAACAAGGTCTTATTTTTAATTTTGCTTATCCCCAAAAAAATTGTTCTGAAACTATCTCAGAATGTCCCAACAATAAATAAATTAAAAATAAAATAAAATCTTATTTTAGGTAGTGTAGTAGCAGATACTATAGCCGCCTAAAATTAAAAAAAACATCTTATTTTAGACATGCTTATCACAAGGAAAGATGCATAAAATAATCCTTAAGTTGTCTGAAAAAAAACCCTACAAATAGATCTAAAAGCTGCACCCAAAATACCCTAACCCCAGTGCCTAAAGATAAATTGATCTCGCACTTATCATTAGGACAAAAACAAAGACTCAATGCTATTTCAGGTGCCTAGAAAAGCCTGCCAAAAGAGAGTTGAAACACTTAATTTTCTAACTTTGCACTTGTGCCCAGAACAACTGCTGAGTGATCATCAGAAATTATAACGCTCCCTCTTTGGGAGGAAGGTGTTCTCCATTAATCCTGACTCTCTTAGTAGTTCAAACTTCCCTTTTGACAGGGGTTTTATGATTTATCAAAATGTCTGCAACCTGATCATCTGAAGCAAAAACCTCAACAAAATCAACTCACTCTTTCTTAGAGACTCCTTTGGCAACTGGAGTAAGAGTGTCATTAAGGTCAGCTCCCTCTATCTGAGAGAATCCTTAAGCAATAAATTTGCCCTAGTACTCTTCAATACTCATCAAGCTCAGTGCATCTTGCTATAATTGCTTTATTGGATCAGCAAGTGGCTTGTGAAGGTCACCATCTCAACTTCCTTTGGCCAAAAATCTGATTAGGTTCAATGCTGCTGTCATGTCCCCGTTTTAGCTGACACTGTTTGTCAAGGAGTTAGCCTATAATTTCGATCCTCGTAGGCTAACAGGGTGTGCAGAGGATCATCGGAGGCAGTTACTCGGTGTTTGTTAGCTCCAGTTTGCAGTTGTGTCAGGTTGGGCCTTCGCAGAATCTTCCAGAGAGCTTTTTCAGGAACTTTCTATTTTTAGAAAGTTAGGTCAGGCGGAAGCTGCTATTTCAGGCAGGGCACCTGGTTCAGCCATTCAGCTCAGAGTCGACCCAGTTCAGCAGTTTGTTGATCAGACGGAGAAATATGGAGTATTTAATGATTTATTAAATATTTAATATTTTGACTTTATAATAAAGTCACTTTATTGAAATATTTAAATATTTAATTAATTTGGCAAATTATAAAGTATTTCTTATACTTTATAATATTGAGTTAATATTTGATAAGTGAATAAATTATAATTCACTTAAAAGGACGCCAATTAATTATTGATTATTTCTCCTAAGTTCTAAAGTGAGAATTAAATCATTTAATTTAAATGATTATTTTAAAGGAGTTGGGTCGAATTTTTCAAAGGGGATATATATTCTCAGCAAGGACAAATCGAACCATTATGAAATGTTATTCTAATTTGTCTTTTTGCTCTGAGCATTAGAGTTTGCAAACCTTAGGGTTTCTAGGAGACGGACGTTTCTGAAGAACGAAAACTCTTTAGAGATCGGGCAAACTGAGGCTGTGCAATACCAGCTGAAGCGTGCACTTGGTGATTTCACACAGGGATCACAGACCGAGCTTATTCATTGTATTTAGCAGAGATTCACAGAGATAATCATCAGACAGAGAGGGCGACTTCATCAGAGAACTTCATTCAGAGATCTGGCATTTTCCTTGGGAGGCCGTACCTTGTCATTTATTGCAGCAGGCCGTACTTTTCTGTATTTTTCCAGGCCGTACTACCTCTTCTCCAGAGGAACGCATACATTTATTATCTTCTGGTGTTTGTGGCTTGGTCGCTTTGGTTAGCTGAGGAGTTTGCATTGTTTTTTGTGAACTTGGAGAACCTCTTATTTCTGGCCGTACCTTCTTGCTGTCAGGCCATACAGATCTGCACCAGCCAGCCGTACTTTTCATCTCCAGAAGAAATCATCTTGGGTCTTCAGCATCCGACAGTTGTGTGTTGGGGCGCCTTGGTTCTTGGACATTTTGGAGGTTCTAAACTGGAGCTGCATGCTTGCCGTTTTTATTCCACATTCATCATTATTGCTTCAGCCGCCATTAAAGAAATCAGGTTTTCTTTATTTGTTAAATTTGTATTTCCTTCATACATTGAATCTGGCTTTTGTAAACCATCCGGAAGTGCAATATATTGAAGCGCCTACATTATTTGATTAAGTTTTAAGCTTATTTGGCGATCTAGAATTTATTTGGAATTTTCTAAGCATTTCTTAGCAAAATCGCATTTTTCATCATTTGCCTGAAAATCTCAAAAACACAAAAAACCGAAAATTTGCAAAAACATTACAAAAACAATTAGGGTTTCAATTTGAGAACCACCAGGGTTCTGACAGCTGCATTTTTTAATAATCACTTGTTGACTATCAAACTCAGCAATACACTGTAGATTTATCATGCAAGAAACTGAAAGTCTTGATGCCCTGCTGTCCACATACCACCCTATACTAGAAATAATGTTGGTTTATAGGTACAACATTACGGAGAAAGCTTCAAGTCTGGATGCTAACTCATCCTCTTCAGCTGGAGTTTCTGCACTACCTGCAAACTGTTGTTGTTGCTGCTTGGTTTTTCTCTTCTAAGACACTGAGATGCAGGGTGGCCCATCTTGTGGCACTTGAAACTTTTCATGCGATTCAAGTCTTTCTTGAATTCTTCCCTTGGTCCAAATCTCCTTATTCTTCATCATTTCCCTTTAGACCTTTCTTGGGTCCTCCTTTCTTACCGATTTTCCTCATCTTTCCATTGAGGGATAGGTTTTGACTCTCTGCTGCTTTTGCTGAATTAGACTACAGTTTGGTCTCCTCCTGGATCAAATCATACCAAAGCTTCTCAAAGGTGGGAAGCTTCTCACAAGCACAAACACTCAAAACAAACAGTTGAGAAGATGCAATCACGAGCACAAACACCCTAAACAAATGGTTACTAGGATGGAGAGAATTGGTATCAACTCATCTTCCACCTTAAACCCAATTACTGTTTTGTGGTCTTCAATAGGAAGGTGGCTATTGTGTTTGTGTCACTCGTGTGTGGCATTGAGTTTGTTATTCAATAGCATCTTCAAGGAGATGTTCACACTCTGATAAAGAGTGTTCAGGGCATCAAACATCTATTTTGCTGATTTCTTTTTCAGCAATGTGAGATATCAAATGATCCTTCATAGAATCCATGATGATACATTTTGCCTTTGCCATCTTCTTGTTAGGATCAGCCAACTGAGCAAGATCAGTTTGAGGTGTCAACAAGGTTTCCACAAAGGCTCAAAGATCTAGTTCTTCTAGCAACATTTGCAACCTACATTTCCAAGGAGTAAAATTTTAATCTCTCTCTAGGCAGTCACATTCTCTGAGATCGAGAGTAGTTATGTTTGTTGTCACTGAAATGTGCTAAAACTGAACAAATCAATTGAAGTTAAATCAGGTCAGCAACCTATCACAGGTGCAGATCAACACTCCTATCACTGGAGCAACTACGACATCACACCCTACAGTGTTTTGCAGGTCTTGGATTTCAATCACTGAAGTAAGGTGCTGAAATCTTCCTGCAACTCCCTATTACAGGCATCAGCAAATTCCATTCACGAAGCTGGAAAATCTTAGCAATATTCTTTGATACCACGTTAAAATTCAGCACATGGTATGTAGATTCTGCACCCTAGGGTTTGAATAAAATTTGATTGTCGTAATTGTCAATCAAACCCGGAACTGCAGTGCCAAACCTACATACACAAAAAATTTGAAGTACAAAAAAAAAAGCAACAGACATTGAAATCAAAATATCCTTGCAGTTTGAAAAAAACAATTCTATTATTCTGGAAAGTAATTTTAAAATATGAAAATCCAGACAATGATCTGGATAAGGATTGATGCCAGTAGTGATGAAATTTACATTTTGTACATCCCCCACCAACCAAATTGCCACATTGGACAAGAATGTTTCTCTAAATTTAACACAAATCAGAAGTAACTCTTGCTAAGGTGGAAAGAATTAGAAGCTAGATGACATCACTTTCAATGATTTTTTATAGCAAATCATAGGTCACCAGAAAAGAGTAGGCCATCTTCTCTGGCCAAAGAGAGCTTTCCACTGATCTGAGATTCCCCTCCTAAACTTCTACTCAAAATGAGTCCTATTTGCTTTTTACCTGCTGAAGTTTCTTGGTTAAATAATTCTTAGTTCTTATGTTAGACTATGTCCTTGTTAGTCTTGTTTATGTCTATGTATGTGTATTGCATATGCCTATGTTCTTGTTTTAGTCATGGTGCTCTTCCAAACATTATGGCGTAACCTTGGTTTTAATCTTTTGTACAACTCTAATTTATCAATATGATGCATGGCTCCTTTTCAAAAAGGAAAAGAAAAATCTGTCCATATATTCCTTGAAAGCTCTTCATTTGATGAACCAAGTGAACTATTTTGGCTCATTGCTACTCATAAACTTGTTGGAGCATGCTTTTTGTTGTGGCAATCGAGACGACTTTTGCTTTTGCTTTTCTTGCAATTTTAGCATCTTAGAGCATGCTTTTTGTTGCAGAGGCAAAGGTAATTTTTGCTTTCGCCTTTCCATAAAAATGTCATTCATCTTATCCTTAGCTTATCTTGTATCTCTTTTGAATCTTTTGCTTGCTCAAAACTCAGGTCTTGCACATAGAACACTTTGAGAATTTGCAAATGGGTTTCGATATGGCATTTAAGTTATTAGTCTTAAAGGTCTTTAGATTCAAATGATTTTGATGTAGTGTTTTTGAGCAAAAGGTGTCAGCCTAGGATGAAGCATTTCAGGTGTTCTAAAAATGCAAGAAGCTTCAATTTTTTAAATAAAAGCAGGAGCACCAGTAAGTTGGATTGATGTCCAGGTCAATAACCATAGAAGCATTTTGGGGGCTTTCTAAAGAGATAAAAGCCTTTAAATCTTGTTGGATCAAAAATAAGTTTGTGTCATTAGATTTTGATTCCAATCAATTGTGTAAACAACTTTGTGTCCATTGCTGGATAATCTTTTGTGGACGTGCTTTAACAGAAGTGCAAAACATTTCACCCCATCAAATATAGATCTGATGAATAGGACAACATGCTTTTTAGGAAGAGATTAGTGCTTGAATCTCTTATGGAAGCACAAAAGCTTTTTAGCTGTTTGATAGCTAGCAGGTAAAACATTTTAAAAATATTTTCAGGAGCTAAAGGAAAGCTTTCATATAAATTACAAGTGGAAGAGCAAAAGTTGTTCAGCTATTAGATATAAATCTTAGATCAAAACTACGGCAAGCTTATGGGGAAACTTTAGGTGCACATTTATACAGTTGAATAAAATAAATGTTTATCAAGATTGATTGGCAGTGAGGGAAAGCTCTTGACTTTAATATAACGATTATTGTTGGGGTCCATTTTGAGAGCAAAAGAACAATGCGGCTGTTGGATATCAGGCTTGATTAATGCTATACAATATTTCAAAAGAGATCGCTAATTCTTTTAAAAACAAAGGCGATTACTCAAAATATACCAGCTCAACCTCCACAAAGAAGAAATGGACCAAGTTGATTGTTACACAGGCCAAGAATATTATGAAAGAGTTAACATCATTGGCAAAAGGTCCAGAAGATGAACACACCCTACTAAAGTATAAAATGCTAGCAACAGATAAACATGAAAACAGAGAGAACTCTTGAGAATAAAAAAAAAAGAACAAGAAACTGATTAAGAAAAACTGGTGGAGCAATATATAAGGAAATATACACTTTGCACAGATTCAGGAGTGTCCCCAAACTATGAATTTGGGTGTGTAGGTAACAATAGGTTCATTATGACGAAACAACTAAACATAAAGTTTCTTATGAGCAAAACATGAGGGCCAAAATATAATGAAATTCATCACGAATCGGACTAAACAAGGATTATAAACACAATCATAAAACACATTACATTCATTCATATAAGAAAAAGGTAGGAGAACTCTTGGGCCCTTTGCAAGCTTCACCTCAAAGGCAGAGTTCCCTTGGAATGTTCTCTCTCTTACTAAGTTTAGGACATGACAAATAATGGAAGGATGATGATAGTGATTGTGAATACTAGTTTAAATAATAATATTTTGTAACAATCCTTGCTGCTTAACAATGAATAAACTTTCTCATACACTAGCCCATTTAAATACGGTCGCAGTCAAGCTGCCTGAAAACCAAACTAATCTTCTCTCTCCCTTGTCCAGGCGTATTTCTCCTAGCTATTTGTCGTTTTTGTTAATGTTTTGATTTGTTTTGTGGGACAAAATGGAAAACATGCAGTATGCAGCCTAGAAGCATCATTTAGGATTAGAATATCACATAACATCATATAAACAACAAAACCACCATGAACTTGAATGTCATTTAAAACATGCATGATAAATATTCATTTTTCAAACTTCAAGTTCAATATTACAACACTTTAAAGTTTTAATCATCAAATGGATTATTTAAATCATCAATATCAATGTCAACATTGACATTAGATGTAGGAAGACTAGATGAATCACAAGCAGTGCTAGTTGCACTGTCATTAGCACTACTATTGTGCTCATGCTGCTGCTGGCTATCAGTCTCCTCGTATGCAATATGGTGGGAATTGGAAGCATCCAAGTCATTATGCTCTGGCTCTATATCCCACAACTTCATCTTCCCTTCCTTATAGTCATGTTGATTGTGTGAAAGGAGACACAAGTTGGAATGTACATATACTCAGTTCTCTGCTCTTTTTGAGAGCAATTTATTGTGTTTTACTGGGTGGATGAAAGAATATGTGCTCCAATTCCTCTCAGATGTAGGCGAACTAGCAACCTATGAAGACAATGTAAACAATTAAAGTTATACATTATAACAAAAATAAAAATTTATAAATGAAACTTTAAAAACTAAAATATGAAAATTTATTGAACTTACTTGTGATAAAATTTTGATTGCGAGGGGCTGCAAATGTTGGAAGGATTGGCCATGGAAGTACCACCAACTATGAGCATCCTTTAAGAACCTATCACGAAGAGCATCTACACCTTGACCATTTGAGTGCACAAAATCAATGAACTCATTTGTGACTATACTTTGCAATTTAGGATCAGGGAAGAGTCTCATGAATGCTGCCTTATACCTTTCAACCACTTCAAAATCTCTATATGGAAGAAGCCTTCCTGGCACAGAAAGAATTTGACTACTTTAGTATTTTGGAGACAATGCAAAAGCAAGAAGATGTAATGGAGTTGTCATTTTGTTCCATCTTTCTTCAACAATTGCTTGCACTTGTTTGAAGAAAGTTTCCTTAGGGTCTTGCTCTTTCGCATTAATGGTGCACTTCATTTTCTCAAGCATTGAGTCAATGCCATCATATATCTCTCCAATGCATGGCTTGTCAATGTCATTGTAGCGAATCATACTCAAAATGGGCTTGGTGAAACATAGGAGATAACCCACACGATCCCACCATGAGTCATTTAATATCATCTTCTTAATTTTTGTTGCCCTTTTAGTGTTGTTTTGCTGCTATATAGACTAATTGTTGGTAATCACCATGCTAGAAAGTGCCTCTCTAACTTTCACAAGTCGTCTCAAGATGATTGTGTTAGAGGCAAAGTAAGTCTCTGTAACCTATTGGAAATTAAAAAACAATTAAAATTTAAAAATAAACTTTAAAGAAGAACTCGAATACACAATTAATTTATCAAATAATGTAAATGTAAATATTACTTCACTTACCTTCAATAGCTTCAATTTTGAAAATGATCTAAAGATCCCTTGAGACATGTGGTGGTTGGTGATAAACATCTAGATGTCCTCTACCTCTGCATACAATACTTTGATCCAACCAATTTTATTCCCAATGTTTTGTAGCATAACATTGAGTGAGTGGACCGCACAAGGTGTCCGAAAGATATGTGAATAGTGTTCCTCAACCAACAACCCTGCAACTCTACAATTCTTGGCGTCTTTGTTACAACTTGAACAACGTTGCGGGGTCCCACTTCCTCAATGGCTGCAATGAGAATATTAGCAATAAATTGTCCATCTTTTACTTGCCCCTCACAATCCACGACTTTCAAAAACATTGCCCCTTTAGGGGACACGACTATGACATTGATCAAGGGCCGATTTTTTGAATCCTTCCAACCATCCAAAACAATGGACACAACTATCTCAATCCATGAATCCCTTATGGGCTTCAATGAATCTTCAACCAACATGACCTCTTTTTCTAATAAGGTGCCACACCCCTTCTCATAACCCGGGCCCTTGTACCCTTTTGGAGCTTCATTAACTATTCTCAACATCTCTTTCCAATATGGAAAACGAACAACATTAAAAGCTATTCCATTTGCATATATACATCTTGCTACATTTTGTTCCACAATGGCTCTACTCTCATTTTGAAATGCAAGTCCAAAGGTCCCTTTGTGCTTTTGTTTGCAATGGGTTCTACACTTTGAGCTTGAGGATCTGGAGTGGCCAAAAATGGGTGGTCTTCTACCACAATATTGGAATTAGATGGGTGCATCATTCCCTTTGATTTTTTTTAATAAGGGGTGATTGGATTTATGGGCTTCTCGGTTCATTTGCTGCTTCTTGCTCCATAATGTATCCTGTGACTAACTCAGATGGAATAGGTACATTGTCTTTTCAAGGGCCAACTTTGATGCCTTTTCCAGGTATTCCACACAAATGTGCTTTCACCCTAAAATATGAACTAGAATATTGAACATCACATCCATTGCATTTCCAACTGTAACCACCACCACCTGAAACCGACAACATACTTCCATAGAGGAGAATTCAGATCTGTTTTGAACTTTGACTTAGTTGCAGAGGTAGAAGTAGTTGACAATGTGATTCCTGTAACAATTTTTTTGCAAATAACACATTCAAAACAAAAACAAAAAATTTGAAAACAAAATATTGATTTATAAAACCTAGCTCTTTTGAATCTTTCATGCATTCATAGAAGAATCAAAAGACATAGATAAAATTAAACAAAACAAAGTTTCATGTTTGTAAAACAATAAAATGGAAGAAAAAACTCAAAAAAAACTCAAAAACTTACCACTTTGCAAAAATATCTTTGAACAATCTTTGTGGCAGCCAATGAACAGATGCAAATGTGTAGGAATGGCAATGCAATCGTTTGTAAAAGTTTCAATGGTCAATCTTCAACTCCTTTTGTCAATCCAACAAGCAAAAATGAATAGGAATGAGGTAGTTTAGGTGTTTAGAGTGGTTTAGAGGTCACTTGGAGGGTTCCCTTGGGCGTGGGTCAAAGTCAAACCCCAAAAAAATTAAAAAATTGCAAAAAAGTCACTTTTTGGCCGGCTGGGCGTGTTGGGTGAAAATTATGTAATCAGCTTTTCGATAGATTACACAACTTGAACTTTAGCCACAGCTATGTGAGATGTGAATCTCTCCTCTCGGAAAGGGGAGGCGCCCTTCTTACTGCTAACAGAAGTGATAGTAAAACAAACAAGTAATTACAAAATGTACACAAAACTTACGAAGTGGGGGGGGGGGGTGTGTTACATTCATCCTTCTCTCTTTTTTCAGAGAAGATGTTTTCAATGCTTCACTGTTGGAAGTTCACAATTCTTAACAACTTGAAACGATCAACTAGCAGTAATACCAATACCTCTATCTTGTCAAAGCAAAGCGTAGAGATACCAGAAGTAATTAACAATAAACAGATAAAGTAAAAGGGAAAGCTCACGAAGGCACAAAGTTGTTCCATAGCTTTTTCAATGTTGGATCTGTGGAAATGTATCGTTTATCACGTTAGAAGCGCAAAGTCTTCTTAGACGCAGCAATTCCTCGAACAGCATTTTACAATTACAAGCGCAAAGTCTTGTAGATCATTCAACAAAAGTATCCAAGAGCATGAACGATTACAAGCACAAAGTCTTGTAGATCATTCAACCGAAAGATAAACGAAAACACAAATGCAAATCTAAATAATAGATGTAACACAAAGTTTACATAAATCACTTAGAGTCCTTCAGATTTCATCACCTAATTACCACCAATGAGATCAATTCACAAAAGTATCGAATCCAATGCAAAGTTTGGTTTGCAATCCTCTTCTTTATTGATCAAATTCCATTCACAAAGCATGAACGCAAAGTTTCACAAATTTGCTTCAAAAAGGGCAGCACTTCGTTGCAAAATACTAAAGGACGAATTTACAATGAAAATCCCTCACATTATATAGAAAGAGGGATGAGCAAAATTAGGAAACTGATTGAGGAAATTAAGGAAAGTTAGGTGAGCGATTTTAGGAGATCTCACCTAATTTTGACCAAAGTCAAAGTGTAATTTGTTTTCAAAATATTACATCTTCGAGCTTGGTGTAATTACAATTTACAAAAAGACATTCGAAAATGTCAAGAAATATTTACAAGATGCATAAAGGGATGCACCGGAAATGTCTAACACTGGAGAATAGGAGGCCGCTTCATGTTTCTTTGCTTTGGGCGCGGAAGTCTTCATATTTCCTCCTAGTCTCCTGCACGAACTTCTCATTTGGACCAACGGTGTAATCCACAAAGGTGTGAATTCTCGTGATCGATCTCATGGCAGATGAGTGAACCTTCTTGCACCTGTCAAGATGTGTTTTCAGGTTATCCAATGTGAGCCTTGTATCACAAATGACGTCCAGTGAAGCTTCTGAAAAGTCTGAACTGTCAATCAATTTCATGATGGCTTCCTTGTAGATCTGAGATATTTCTGTGGCCGGCAGGAAGATACGATTCTCTTCAAGAAGTTGACCAGGCAACTCTTTGATACCTTTCTCAAGAATAGCGCGATGCTCTTCGACATCTTCCTGTACTTGGTGGAGATCCTCCGTAAGAGATTGAATTACTTGAATTCTATGTTTCAATGATTGTCTTACCTCAACGAACTTTTCTTTGTCAGGAATTACCCCAACCTCCACCAACTTACTGAGCTTTACCTGTTTCATTTCCGACCACGACAACAGGCATTTTTCCATGTCTCGGCTCTGGGAAATACACTTTTCTCTTTATCAAGCTGTGGTGAGCTTGGCCAACAAAAGGTATTTCGTCGCTGAGCAATTATAATCGA
>VDFB02312580.1:0-33590 GCA_007258455.2 Sequoia sempervirens
ATATTTTCATAAAATTATTTAGTTCTTGTTACTATACTTACAATTATGAATTTTGAATTCACTATATATCAAATGCGCATGTACACTTGTAAATATTATAAGCGTTAAATGTCTATATGTATGTCTAGGTTGACACAACAATGAGAATGTGGATCAAACAAACATTAGATGTGGCGGCTACTCGTGAGGCATCTGGATTTTAGGTTGTTTAAAAAAGTTTCTACACAAAGTGTGCAAACTTAAATATATATACTTTAACCTAATTCAAGTATATGTGCTTTAAATTTGACTTTGTAGGACTTTGTTAGTGCCACTTTCTACCCTGATGAGGTTAGAACACCTCAAGGAGGACATGCAGAGCAGCCAAATATCATGGTAATTTAAATTTTTGATTATATTTAAAGTTAATTACAAATTATACATTGTCAATAACTTTATTAAATATAAAATTTTATATATATATGAGCTCATACATGTTAAATTCTTTTTCTTTTATAGCATGAGACACATCTTGTAGTTGAGCATGTACACACAAGTGCTGGAATATAAGGTGCACAACCTCTTACGGTACAATTTAAATATGATTTAAATTATAAATTAAATTAAATTAAATCATTTTAAATTGTAGACTTACATCTAATTTCAAATTTCTTTCTCTCATACATATGTAGATTGATTCAGAGCATTTAGAGGTTGGTCCAGGTGCACCAGAGCATGCAGAGCCAGATATCATGGTAATTTAATTGTATGATGAATTATAAATTAAATTGTCATTAAATCAATTTTAATCATCTTACATTTGATTTCAACTTTATTTCTCTTGTATAGAGCGGTTCAGGTCATCTGTGTAGTCTGCATGGTGTGAAGAGGTCTCTTGATTAGAGAGACGATATGAGTTAGATGATTTCATGGGTTGTATTCGATTATTTCTTGAACTACATATTTGGTTTCTCATGGACTTAATATATTGTTTCATGGACTTATTTCATGGGTTGTACTCTGATGGACTTAATATATATTGGTTTCATGGACTTCATATATTGTAAATAATGGACTTTATTATTGTTCAATTTTCATTTACACATGTGCATTTATGCATTTTATGTGAAATTTTAATGTGTAATTGATAGGACATATTTGTACTTTCCAAAAGATTCATAGCCAAGACATTAATGTGAAATTAAATACAAATATGAAATTAAAGTTGAAATTAATATGACATTTAAATATTTGTACTTTACCAATTTAGTGTTCCATACATGATATACATGATAATTAGTGATGATTAGTCAATGAACTTGTTTAATTCATGTTGTAATAGGATGTCTTAAAGAGTTATAATAGGATGTCTTAAGGGGTTCTAATAGGATGTCTTGAGGGGTCCTAATACACAAGTTATCTAATAAAATGAGAAAATAAATCATAATCTACAAATAGAAGCAATCCATTTATATACCATAGAGGGTGAAATTTTAAGAAATAAACAATACCATACAAGATTAAAGAACATAAATACCAATCAAAATGCAATGAGTTTTTCCAAAAAAAAAAACAATTCTATAAGTATACACCATATTTCCTAGTTCTTTTACAACATAAAATTAAAAAACAATCATACAACTTGATTATCCAAAAATAGGCTAAAGTTTTGAAATTAAATCATGTACTCCCGTATTTACAAATCATACAAAGTGCTAGAGAAAACTTAAGAACAAAAAAGTCCTCTTGACCTCATGTTCAACAAAAAACACTAATTTAGCCGTTAAAACAAATAATAACATCCAATGAAAATACTACAGCCTTCTTCCTCTACATCCACCCTTTCTTTTGGTACTACCTGTTAGAATGGGAGTCACATCCTAAACCAAATTATCTCAAAATACAAATCGAATAATAGCAAACATCTTCACCTATGGATGTCTTAAGGGGATGAAATACTTCAAAGTACATGTCTCATATTTAATTGGAAATGATATAATTAACATGGAATTTAGGATGATTCATCATAACAATCAAATTTTATACAATTTAAATAGTGTCAATGTTTATTTAATTCATGTCATAGTAGGATGTCTTAAGGAGTCCCAATAGGATGTCTTAAGGGGTCCTAATATGACCTCTTAAGGGGATCAAAGAAGAGTATAATAAAGTATAAATGTTAAGTGATATAAACAAGTATTAGACTTTAGGGTGACTCATCATAAAAAAATGATATAATTAAGTATAATATTTAGGATATGACCTAGTAGGACGTCTTAAGGGGATGGAATGCTTCAAATTACATGTCTCATATTTAATTGTAATTGATGTAATTAACTTAGAATTTAGGATGACTCATCATAACAATCAAATTCTATACAATTTAAATAGTGTCAATGTTTATTTAATTCATGTCGTAATAGGATGTCTTAATGAGTCCTGATACGACATCTTAAGGGGATCAAAGAAGAGTATAATAAAGTATAAATATTAAGTGATATAAACAAGTATTAGACTTTAGGGTGACTCATCATAACAAATGATATAATTAAGTATAATATTTAGGATATGTCCTAATAGGATGTCTTAAGGGGATGAAATACTTCAAATTACATGTCTCATATTTAATTGCAATGGATATAATTAACTTAGAATTTAGGACGATTCATCATAATAATAAAATTCTATACAATTTAAATAGTGTCAATGTTTATTTAATTCATGTCATAATAGGATTTCTTAAGGGGTCCTAATATGATGTCTTAAGTGGTCCTAATACAATGTCTTAAGGGCATTAAAGAAGAGTATAATTAAGTATAAATATTAAGTGATATAAACAAGTATTAGACTTTAGGGTGACTCATCATAAAAAATAATATAATTAAGTATAATATTTAGGATATGTCCTAATAGGACATCTTAAGGGGACGAAATACTTCAAAGTACATGCCTCATATTTAATCATAATTGATATAATTAAGTAACTTATAATTTAGGATGACTCATCTTAACAATCATATTCTATACAATTTAAATAGTGTCAATATTTATTTAATTCATGTTGTAATAGGATGTCTAAAGGGGTCCTAATAGGATGTCTTAATGGGTCCTAATACGACGTCTTAAGGGGATTAAAGAAGAGTATAATTAAGTATACATATTAAGTGATATAAACAAGTATTAGACTTTAGGGTGACTCAATCATAACAAATGATATAGTTAAGTATAATATTTAGGATATGTCCTAATAGGACATCTTAAGGGGATGAAATACTTCAAAGTACATGTCTCATATTTAATTGCAATTGATATAATTAACTTAGAATCTAGGATGACCCATCTTAACAATCACATTCTAAACAATTTAGATAGTATCAATATTTATTTAATTCATGTCGTAATAGGATGTCTTAAGGGGTCCTAGTAGGATGTCTTAAGGGGTCCTAATACGACGTCTTAAGGGGATCAAAGAAGTTGTCAAAATTTGGTGAAGTTTCCCAAGGCAACCAAATTTACCAGTAATATACATGTTTAGTGATTATACAATCAAATTTAAAGTTTCAAAGTAGGGTGACTAAGCATAACAAATGATATATTAAGTATAATATTTAGGATATGTCTTAATAGGATGCCTTAAGGGGATGAAATACTTCAAAGTACATGTCTCATATTTAATCGCAATTGATATAATTGATTTAACAATAATATACATGATATTTAGTGATTATACAATCAAATTTAAAGTTCCAGGGTAGGAAAACATGCACATTTAACAAACAAAATATATAGAATATTGACTTTGATACATAAAAGTATAGAGTATAATTGTGTATGTACATGTATACAAATTTGTACAAAATGTTTAATTGTGTATGTACATATATGTCAACTTAGAAAAATGTTTACAAAATTTGGCCATGCCATCTCAAGAACATTTGAAACTTGTGCCTAGAATGTAGTAGGTCTTCACACCACCTAATGTCAAAATGGTACAAGCAATATCAATGAAATCATCAAAACATACATATTTTAATTTATATAAAACTATCTATATGTACACAACTCAAGTACCTGTATTTAAAAGTATTCCACACATGTGTGTAGGTTGAATTTGCATCCTCTCCTATTGTTTCAAAGTATGAGATCAATGTGATGATGGCTTAAGGATACAAAAAAGGATAATAAATCAATTTTAACTATTAATGTACAAGCAATATCAATATATAATCAAAACGTGTATTTAAATATAATTTAACTAATAATTACCTATTTTTACCAAGTATTCCATGTTGTCTAGGTTGAATATGTATGGACTCTCCTTTTTGTCTCAAAGCATGTGATGAATTTGTGATGATGGATTGAGGATATAAAAGGACAATTTAAATCAATTTCAACTAATAACACACTTGAGCAATATCAAAACATGTATTTAATCTATTTAAAAGGACAATATAAAACTAAAACTATATTTACCTGTAATTACTTATTCCATTGTACCATCTACATCCTCTCTTTTTTGCAACACATCTATGATTGTCTCATGCTCTTCCATAGCTATTTATTTGTACGTCTTCCATGATACTGATCTAGTTTTATATTTGTTGTCACCACTAAATGTGAGTAGTGTATAATCTTCGTATGCGTTTCATAATTGTCGAATGCAAGCAAACCATTCTTCCTTATCAGATATTTTCATAGCCAAGTGCCAACAACCACCATCGATCCTATTGGATAACATGATAGCCATCATCAAAGAAGTTCTCAAAATTTGCTTAAGGGGATCAAAAACTTGTTATCAAAATTTGCTTAAGGGGATGTCTTAAGGGGATCACCAAATTGGATAATGATAGCCATCATCATCTTCTCGAGGTGCTAATAACTTATGTTTAGTCTCCACACAATGAGCCAACCAATATTTTATTTTCTCTTCATTCCCCTTAGGTGCAACAACATCATACACATGTCCTGCAAATAGAATTTGATTTAATAACTTGCGCGTGTCCATATAATTTGACCAATCTACATACATCCATTCGTATGTATATAAATAAAAATTTAGTATTAAAAAATAGTAATAAAGTAAAAAAAAAGAAAAAAATTGAATTAAATTACCTTCTTATACAAGGTTTGAAACACGGTCATAGTCTTCTAATGCAAACATTTGATCATTGTCTTCAATTTTTGTTTCATATTGATCGTGTGCTTGTGCAGGTGTCAACAATCTTTGCTTCCACTCTTCAACCCATTTTGTATTTTCACATGCTTCCCAATCTCCCGAGATACAAAACTGGCAAAAACATGCAAGCTCCCTTGTCTAGATAGTCCATGTGCTTGCATTCAAACTCTTAAATGAATGCCATTTAGTAGATCCACTAATTGTCTCACAATCAAATCCAAGTAGAATGTTCTCTTCTTCAACCAACTAAAAGAATTAGTGAACTATAGAGTACTCGCTCGAACCAGGTGTAGATAATCTTGTATTGCACCAATGCACAATCCCACTTGCATCTTTAAACTTTATTGCATCCTTAAATTTCAATTGTTTTCTAGCAAGAATTCTTATACACACATGCACCAACTCCATCATGTTCTCCTTTACCATGCCCAGCTTAAAAAAAACTCCACATATGTTGGACATAAAGTTCCTTGTGAACCCTACTTAATCAATAGAACATTTGAGCATTCTTGAATTGTCGCATACAATTATCTAACCATATGAGGTGTTTTGTCATCTGGATTCCTCTTTCTCTTAAATTTATATAAAATATATTGAAACATTATTGAACAAACTCTGACGAGTGTAACTAGTTGTCACTCAAATAGAAATGATACTCCCTCAAAAATTTTTTATCATCCTCTATGCTATCATTTGCATGTCTATAAACAATATGAACAAACATAGCCACTTGCACTAAATTATAATACTATGATTGAATTTCCTCTTGAGGAGCTAGAGTATAGTTTTTCACAAAATCAACCACTGATAGTATAGTACCAATTGGAAATGTGTTTCTACATGCACAAAATTGGCCATCAAGCCATCGATCATGTTGAGAGTGCATGACATATTTTGGTACAATTTTATTCTTAAATTCTAATATGAATGCATGTACAGTAACTTTTTTCTGTAACTAAATCACAATACTTTCCAATTTTTCCATCTTTTAAAGAATAGTCAACATTCTTAAATCTTTTAACATCCACTAATTGTTGTCCAAAATCATTATCAACACTTTCATGCATACAAACTCTTAAGAATGAAAGATTTCCACAACTAGTGCATTGTCTAGAAATACAAGAAACTTAAATAAAATAATTTCCCATTAGATCTTTCACAAAACAAACTTGATATAAACTCCCTTATTGTTTCAGGTGGCATATTAATACCACATTCCTGCATAATCATGTTAGTATGTAAAGTACAACGTATATATTGAAAAACATCATAAAAATAACAAAATTGAATATGCATTTTACAACAACAAGATATTTGTTGCTTATTAATTTTTACATACCAAGGTTTACATTTTTCAAAAGACCTTTGACTTATTTTAATATTACCAACACTAAATCACCACAAATTTTTCTATAAAATTCAGTTAGTGGTGTATCTAATAGGTGTTTTGGATGAGGATTGCGAACTTTGGACCCCACTCTTAATTTTAAAGCATCTCTAGCATTAGATGATACCCTAGTATTATCATGCCAATATTTTTCAATCAAAAATTTGATTTCAACATTCAATTTCATGTCAGACCTTGGGAGTCGACCAATAAAACTCCAACATTGGTTGATTGGATATTTTTTATACTTTCTCTTCTTTTTTTCTGCTCTTAGCAATGTTTTAGGATGTATTTTTTAAACTTCACTAATATTGCTTACCATTCTTTTATTCAAAGTTGGTTTATTAACCATAGCAATTGTTATAGCTCTTCTTGTTGCATTCTTATCTTTAGATCGACTATATTTTCCAATAGACTGAATGGAACTAGCAATAGTAGACATAACATGTTTTAGCGATTGATCTTTTCTTATTTGTTTAACAAAAATGCCTAACTTTTTCATTACTTTTCTCATATTTTGCATTCTCATCAATTACATCATTAGTTGACATTAAACTAAAAGTTTTTTATGATAAAAGAATTGTTTGTATAATCTATTGGCATGTGTTTTTATTTGTCTCCAAGAAATCTTACCAAGAAGATTATCTAAACATCACTTTCAATTTTTTAAAAAATATATTCATTTTCAATATCACATCCTAGATTTTCATTTTCATTTTCATCAACAAAATGGTTTTCATTTCCAAGTTCAATAAAAGGATTTTCATTTTCATTTTCAATAAAAGGATTTTTATTTTCATTTTCAACAACAAAACTATTTTTATCTTCATTTTCAACAACAATTTGACTCAAATCTCGAACTCTACGAATATTATCGATGTCAACATTGTTATATCCAACTTCTTTTAAATCTCTTATAAACATTGTTTCCATTTCATTCAAAGGTGGATTTGAAGACATGTTTGGATTTGTGTCTATTGAAACATTCTCCATAACATTGAAAGAGATATTTGAAGACATACTAGGAGTAGTTTGTATATTCGTATTAGTTTCCACATTCACCTCTTGCAAGTTTGCATCGTCTACATCCATGGTCTCCTCAATGTTTTTATCTTCAATAGTTGTGGAATTGGATGCTTCAACGTTATTCATTGATCAAATTCTCATTCTTCTATCTCTTTGTCTTTTTGCCTCCTTCTCTCTCTTTGCTTCAATTTCTTCAGGGGTCAATACCTTCTTATCTTTCCTCTTATTTCAACATTGTGATCCCATGATTGAATTTTTTTGAAGTATATACAAAAGAATGTCAAAAACTTGAAAGTCTTCCTTCTTTGTTCCTCCTTCAAACAAGTAGCAATTGAACAAAATTCCTCTTCCTCCTTCCAACAAGTAGCAATTGAAAAAATTTCCTCTTCCTTCTTCAAACAAGTAACAATTGAACTAAATTCCTCATCCTCCTTCAAACAAGTAACAATTGAACAAAATTCCTCTTCCTCCTTCAAAAAAGTAGCAATTAAACAAAATTTCTCTTCCTCCTTTGAAAATAAGTAGCAATTCAACAAAATTTCTCTTCCTCCTTCAAACAAATAGCAATTAAACAAAATTCCTCTTCCTCATTTGAAAACAAGTAGTGATTCAACAAAATTCCTTTGTAATAGTGTCCTAATGATGCCTACTTTCAAAATTAAAAAAAATCCCAAGTTGAAGAGCTTTTACAAGACAAAAGTTGATAGAAAATAGGGAATATGTTGTAGTTGGCTGTACAAAACAATTTATAGACTCAAGATGTACTTGTTTGATGGTAAAATTAAAAAAAAGGGTAAAAAATAACTCAAGATCCCATTTAATAAACGAGATCCTGATTTATAAAAATTAGGATCTCGTTTACTAAACGCGATCTCAATTTTTATAAAACGGGATCTCATTTATAACAAAACATGATCTTGTTTAGTAAACAAGATCTCGTTTCTTGAAATTTGAAATGTAGGCCAGGTTTTTGCTTTGTTAATAGGTTCAGGAAAAGGTTTGGGGATCCAAACCTAGGCCTTGGACCTGGTTTGACTTGCAAGTTGAAGGTCTTGGCAATGTCACAAGAAAATAGTGGATTTGGGCATATGTTTGAAGACTTTTTTTGCAAATTTTTTTGACAAATTAAAATCCATTATAGATGAGACAGTGTAGATTCCAAATATGTAATTTTTTTTATAATCAAATTATTTTTTAATTTTTCAATTAATTTATGATGAAATAGGTCCATAAACTTGAACTATCCAGGTTTTTTAGTATTTTAATAACTTTTTATTGACATATTTTTTTTACAAATGGATTGCACGAAAGAGTACTTCATACAATTCTTTTCAATTTAAAAAAAAAAAAAAATGATAAGTTCAGGTCATCTTATGCGTGATGTACACAATAATTTTTCAGAACACCAAATATGACCAATAAAAAATAAACAAAAGAAAATTCAACAAAAAAATTACAAAAAAATATGAAAAGCGTGCTTCAGTGAGTTACAAATATTTTCCCAAAAGGATTTAGAAAAATATGATTATTTAGGTCAAAATATGGATGACGTACACGTGCATGGTATGGTAAAAAAAAGTGACTTTTAAACAGTGGTTTTTAGAAACACTTATTGAAAATCAATTTGTATCATCTGGGTATGAAATCAATTACATATTTGGAAACTAGACTTCGAGTACTACATTTTATGACTAGTGACTTTTTTCAAGATTTCATCTCTAAGTGCTTCAAATTTTAAGGTCAAATGTGTCAAATTTTGGAAATCAGGGAAAACACTTCCACTAAATGGCCAAAAAGTGGACTAAACTTCTTGCGAGCACCCTAATATAATTTTTGAACTTCCAATAAGCCAATCCTTGCTCTCTTAGTTCTCCATGACAACTTACATGTATCATCACTAGGTGGTAATCCACTTTGATGGAGACAGTTAGGCAATCTAGAACCCATAGGTATAATTTGGACTACTGATGAATCTTAAATTAAGGAAATCATGAAATACTATGCTATTTTTATGTGCCATTGAATTCCCTCAAATTTGAAGCCTTCCATGTGAATTTTTATTCAGATTATGTATTATCTATCTTATAGCTCAACAAGATTTAGAGTTTCCTAGTCTTGAGCTTTTCCCTCTTTTAGATGAGGTTTGCGCTTTATTTTCTTACTTTATTTCGTTTCAAATATCCCATCCTTATTGTTATTTAAACACTTGAGATAAAATTCTTATCTATCACATCCTAGATCAACTTAATTCTTAGCCTTGTTTCCAATTGGAGTTTCTAGTAGGTATTGAAGGACTAGGAGTTGCAGTTGGATTATGAAGCTTGTACCTTGATTGTGTATGGTCACTATTACTTTCATTAGCTTGGTCATCATAGCTAGGTATATATATGCTATTTTCATTCTTTACTTTCATGTTTCCTCTTTGTGTACTTCATAGTATTTTTTCTTAAAAATACTTTGCTTGTACTTTGGGGTGGATTTAAATGGGCATTTTTTATTTAATTATGTACTAGCCTATAATGATTATGATTTTAAATATGCAAAGACTAGTACAATTATCACTTATCATTTTTAGGGCAACCCTCCCTTCTCACCTGGGTGATCCCACAAAGCTGGTTTACAATTTCTAGGAGATTCTGATTTTTGCTGAAATCACATATTTTAGAAAAATATAATGATTTAAGTCTTAAAAATTTCTATTTAAAGCATTCCAATTGAAGAGGGTTTGATCAAACTACCTTTGATAAAACCCCCTTGATAAAACCTCGCTAGTTTTAAACTATACCTATAACAGAGTCTCCTTTACACCTATCAAAATGTTGATAAAAAACCACTTTTGATTTACCTTTTAGGGGATCAAATGAATTCATTTAAAATTTAGTTTTTGTAAGTATGTAGACTTTTTTATAAGCTTTCCAAAAAGTATAATTTTAAATAAATTTAATTTTATTATTATATTTATTTTTTATTTCTTGTGAATGTAGGTTCTTCACCGAAAATGAAGCTCTCTATTCTGCACATGTGGAAAAATAGAAGATTGTCAATTTTTTTTTTTGAAAAATATTAGTGCACCAGATATTGAAGTCCTTGATCCAACAAAAAAAATAAAATTGAATTTTGATATATACAAAAAAAGTTATACGTTATATGGTCTGCCTATGTCTCAATTGTAATTGGTTTGACTTTGAAACTTGATTAAGGAAAAAATATTCAATAAAACACTATCTAACGAAGTGGAAGCACTAGATGTCAGAGTTACAAATATAAATTCAAAAGAATTAGAATTTTATCCTTAGTGGAAAAAAAATTATACGTTATACAGTGAGCATCACTCCTTAAAAATGTTGTTTTTTGAAAAAAACTAGTTTTTGAGGGAGATGGAAAAAGGTGCAATCTGATTCCAATTTTTTTTTTTAAATATATTTGGAATGTACAAACAAAATTTCACGAAACTCTAGTTTGCATCATCTTCAAATTCCTCACGGTTTAGCCGCTATAGGTGCTCGAATGTGAAGATTTAGTTAGAAAAAATTATTTAGTGTCCAGTTTGGCCAAAAATTGTAAACCACTATTGTGGGATCACCCACCACTGATAATATTTTTAGGAGAGTACTAATTATCTTCCCACGATTCTTTTAATCAAACATGTGATATTTTTGTTATGTTCAATTGTTATTTTTACTATTTATTTGTCTTATTCTATTGTGTTTCCCATCAAGATTTTTAAACATGAGATGATGCCATTTGACTACCTCTTTTAGGTTACTAAGCCCTTACAAAAGCTAGCTTTCATACATTTAGGATTTTTACTTTCTTATGATCCCTACCTTTTAGATATCAATTCCTACACGCATCTCCTTTGCATAACTTGTAAGATCCATATACAAAACATTTTGACATGTACCCCAACTACAAGTAGCACATGCTAGGAGCCCATCACAGTAAACTCTTTTTAGATTTATTTATAGAGGCAACATTCTCATGATGGTGACCCTCCTAATGTGGTTACATAATTATAGTTTTATAATGCTCTTTTGTTTGTGACGATGACACAATTTTATTTGTTTTGATGATCATATAGGGACATTTTCTCTTTTGACTTGGCAACTTGAGTGAGGGGGGAAATCTAGGAGCGTGAACAAGATAATTGCAATGAAACATAAACTAATCTAATAAAAAACACAAATCTATATCTATTCCTTCACTCACGAAATAAAACTATAAAGCTA
Organism: Sequoia sempervirens; assembly: GCA_007258455.2. Classification (NCBI taxonomy): domain Eukaryota; kingdom Viridiplantae; phylum Streptophyta; class Pinopsida; order Cupressales; family Cupressaceae; genus Sequoia; species Sequoia sempervirens. The sequence continues at coordinate 11,798 of VDFB02312580.1, forward strand.
ATGAATTCAAGAATGTTATTGAAAGAAGACAATAAACATGAACTCAAAACAATACAATCTTACTATCCTGTGTCAGAGTGTATTCACCAAGATGTGGTTGCTCGTATCAATGCGAAGCCTCCATAGTTGCATTGTGAGAGCTTGAAGAACGTGCATGTTGACCGAGTATATGTGTTGAAGCTTTGTCAATGTTGATTATGATCTCGATAGTACTTCATTGTGCAAAATAGGTTGGTTTTTCGATCCTATTTTGTGAGGAAAGAGGTTTGTTATATAGAAATTATGATTTGAAATGGATGATCAGGATCACAAAGTAGAATATCTTGATCGATAGTCGAAAGATGTTGAGAGGATTTATATGGGCATAATTTATGCAAATAGATTACTTAATTAGTGTGATTGAGAAATAGATTGATCAGTTAGGGATATAGATTGATTAGTTAGGGATTAGATTGATCAGTTAGGAATTAGATTGATCGGTCAGGAATCAGATTGAGCAATTTGCGATTCGTAATTTGCTTAATCGGGAAAGTGGTTGAGAATGATTAATTAATTGATTCAATTAATTAATTCTTTTTGGAGTTGAACGTGCAAATCAAGTTTGCCTTTTGCAAACAAAGTTGCATTAGTTTGATTTGATTTTTGATAATATTTTGAATAGTTTATTCAAATTATTCAAATTTGGAGGGAAAGTGAGTTAATTAAATTATTAGGATTTTAATAATTCAATGACTTAGGGGAATAAAGTGAATTAGTGATGTAATTAAATAATTGGTGTTATTTAACTAATGAGGATGAAAAAAGTTAGATTATGACTTTATTAAATAAATGAAATTTATTTAATTGGTTGAATTTGATGAAAAAATGAATTAATTAAATAATGTCGTATTATTCAATTAATATCAAAAATAGGGTTTTAAGACTTTATTAAATAAATAGAATTTATTTAATTAGTAAAAAATGATGAAAAAGTGAATTAATTAAATAATGTAATATTATTCAATTAATAGGGGAAATTAAGGTTTTTGATGCAATTGATGTGAAATGTAGTGATATTCGATGATAATGATATCAATGATGTGAAAATGTCATTTAAGGTGTGCAATAGGTGTTAGGTCAATATTACATGTCTACACAACCTTTTAGAATTTCTTATTTTCTATTTTACAAACTTATTAGAGATCCAATATTTTAGTGGTCATTTGTTTTAGAATCATTTCACAGTTTTTCGCCATATTTTTATTTTTTATTGATAAACATGGACGTATATTGACCCAATTGGTGGGGCCATAAATGATGGCCCTTGTCCCTAATAGAAACATAGTTCAAATTTGCAAGCACAATGGCTTGGTAGGATGCACAAACCCATTGAACCTATTATATATGTGAGGGTTTAAACCTTAGTGGCTACCATAATAGCACCATAATTTAACCAACACACTATCCCCTCAATAATAAAATGTTACATTATATTTGGCTCAACGCTCATTGGAGGCATGGGGGTGTGCTTGTTTTTAATATGGTTTCACTTAATCGTACCTAGACATCCATAAGGAGATAAATTGTCATAAATGTGAGTTCTACCTTCATGTCTTTATGACCATAACAAAATACACCGTCAATAAAAATAAAAATTAAATTTATAATGTGAAACCCTTCATTCCTCACCATTAGACCCATTGAATCTTGACAATATCATTATTACAATTTTTTTTTAAATTTTTATTCTTATTCTTATTAAAGCTACTTCCAAGATAAGGTTCCACCACAATATAATAAAAGAAATAATGGTTGTCATCTTCCTTACTAAGTAAAATAATAATATTCCAACTTTGACCAGGTTAAAATCCCTTTGAGTCCTTGTGAGGTCAGATCCAGAATGTCCATTCCTCCATCAATGCTTTAACCCAACAACTTGAAAAAACACTAATGATTTCTTACATATTTGATATTTAGGGCCATTGAAAATATTTTAAAATAAGTTAATCGACACATCTGTCCCACACGAGGTAAATCAAGCATTAAAAATTGTGAAATTCCCACCAAACCTGTTCACCAAGTCAACCGACTCTTTCTGCTATTGACTCTGGAAGCCTCTTTTCTAGAAGCCTAAGCCCCCGGTTGGAGGAGAAGCTGCTTAATGAGCTTCAAAGTATGGTTGAGCGACGGTCACATAGGCCGCAATTTAAGCGTGACCACGTAGCAATCATGACGCAAGGAAACGTGCAAGAAGCAGAAAGGGCAGCGCAGAGAAAAATAAAGCACAGATTTAGTGGCCATGGATTCCTGTGTTCCGCGAACATACGCCCATTGTACCTCCTTCCATGGCTCGTCAGCAGTTAATTGCGCAGGTACCTTTTCGTTCTATTGTCATCAATTTGACTACCAATTTTTTTAATAATGCCACTCTTCTCGTGATTTTCTGTCAACAATGCTCGGTACTTGTTTGTTGGTTTTTTATTAAAGGCTTTTGGCATCTCATGTGATTTTATTCTGTGGAACATTTGAGCTTTTCTGTGTTTTATCTCGTGTGTTCCTTCCCAATTGCGAATAAATAGCTGTGGCTTGGATACCCATTTCTCAAATCTGTGGATATACGGACAACATTTTAGCTATTGTATGATTTTTTAATTTTTTTTCTGAATTTTATCTCCTTGTTTATAGTTCTTGCGGAATCTCTTCATCTGCAGAAAATAATAACGTTACAGGTCAATATTTGAGGAAAACAATGGAATTTACTAATTGACTTTGTAGATTTTGTTGCTAGTTGACGCGTATACCATGAGCGTGTGCAGGTAGTTTTGCCACTTTAGGCCGGTATGGACGTTGAAATATTTGAAGTAAAGTAAATTAATATTTATCAGAGATTCATAGTTGGCAGGAAAACAGATCAATTCTATGCGGAATTCTACTGGAGACCTCCGCTGCCCTAAAAAGAGACGTATATTGATACTAAGAAATTAAATTTCATAGTTTTAGAATCCAACTATTTTGTAGGCCATTTTTCCCTAAAATTCCTGTTCTCAACAATGCGAATTGTGGGAGCTTGAAATCTTAATAAATTTATGTTTTTAGTCCTAGAAACGAGTGCCATTTCATTTATACCCATAACATGTGTCCGATCAGACTTCATTTTCGGCATTTATTCTCCTTTGGAGCTAAAATCTTGTAAGTATCTGTCTTTTGGCATGGTGCTTAGAAGATAGATATCTGGCTTTCAACATTTGCCTGCAAACAGGCTAGCGCTGCTTGTAGTTGGTGATGAATTTAAAATTTGAGCGCCACCTCAACCAACCATGGGCCACGGGTGTTACTGATTATTTTTATGTAAGTAGTTTTTATCCAGCTTAATAATCTGGAATCAATTTCCATTTTCCTTCAAATGTACCTGAAATATATTTCATAAATAAGTCAAAAGTGATTTTCTATTATCACGAAACATGCTGCCTTCCAATCTTTAGATTTTGAATGTTGTACATGCTCATCATTCAAAAATTTCTTACAATTCTATAAAAAAATTATGCACCGAGCTTTCATTCCCCTAGAACAACATACACAAAAGAAGCCAAACGAATTAATCTCAAAATTCATTTATGCATTTCAAAACTGTTTATATAATATATTATTTGCATTGAGATTATGTCAGGAACCCCCATTCTGTTATCATTCACAGAAAACTCTGGTTATGGTTGAAAAAATACCATTCTCATGAGTGCATAAAATGTGCATTAGGTTGGAATTTCTAGTCTCGTAATCATTTGGCAATTGGTTTCTTATTTGTAATTAACATTGTTATGCAAACAGTTAATGCAGCTTGATTTTTATTCAAATAGCAAGAAATCGTCAATGATTTCAGTAGACTTGCATGATTAAAGGCCAAAAAGAACACCATTTCAGCTATTGAACTGCACCATGGTAGCCATCTGAAACATACTGACAACATCTGATTCAGTATTATCTTTAAGTTAATAAATCTAGAAATTTGGCAATGAAAATCCAACTTCTTATCAAACTTGAAATTCGTGTTAGTTACAGGTGGAAAGTATACCATTGCATGTTTCCCAAAGCATGGCCCATAACTGGTGTAGGAAGTTGATGATTACTGACTTGTCAGCTAGGAATTGGTAATTTGGCAGATTTGCAAAACCTAGTAAATTGGCTTAGAGTGAAATAATGTGACAATGTTGTATTTACTCATTATAGAGGTCAAATTTCTTGTGCTTATAAATGATGAATAAATACCATTTCATTCACGTACAGTGCATATCCACCTAAATGTCCTTTATGTAGACTGAAAGTACCTATCTACAAAGCAATTTCAAAATAGGAATCCTCCTTGATCTATTGACTGTATGAACATATTATTACTAAACTTAAAGTCTTAAAATTAATGAAGGTTTGTTAGAGAAAATCCATTGTAATGTAGGAGATAAGCAAGGTTTTCCTCTATCCTTTGCCTTTTAGATTATACTTAGATAGACTAGAAAAGCTCCTAGAAGGCAAATGTTGTGTAGGGACCAATCTCTCCAATTGGACCATCTTTTCACTTCTATTTGCTGATTATATATTCTTTATTTTTTTGATACGCACATAAGATTATATATTGAAAAAGAGGAAAATTACAAATGTCTGCATCGCAGGAGAACTATCCATGGCTCACAGCCGAGCAAAACACCAACCATCCGAGACACAAATTTACGATAGCATCAGTCCCATAACCAACACCAAAAGACCCTCCACGGAAACCATAGAAATAAAGAGAGGGGTCACAGGCCGACCCACGACCAGAAAAAACGAAATTGCAATTTAGAGCCGAGGACCACCAAAAGAGACAGTAATAACAACGAAAATGAAAGCACCAGACACAGAGGCCAACCCTTCACATAAAACCATTTACTTCCGCGAAACTTACAAAGCCATCTATCCAATCCATTCCCTCGACCGTCACCATCTTCAATTTTCTTTTTAAAAATTCCACGGCCACCTCCGCAAGCTTTCTGTGCCTCGACAGGGCGGGCCCTTTGAGGTCTAAGAGAAAAGGGTAGACTTTAACAGCTTCCTCCGTATCCCATAAAAGAGACAAGTCAGCCGGGCGCGGAATGCCTTTGCCTAAGAAGGCCGCCTTCAAGGTTTCTTCCAGACCACCGAGCAGGTCGACGCGGAACAAGCGCTCCATCATCTCCAATGCCACCTTCTTCGGGGTCGCCAAGTCCAGTAGCACCGCAAGAAATCGTGAGGAGACTTGGGCATTATCCCTAGCATACTCCCTTCGTTGCAGATGTTCTTGACCAAGAATCATTTTAACCGCAACCAGCGACACCGGATCATCGACGGACAGAATACGCTTTAGTCTCTGATCAGTGACATCCCTGAAGGCAATTTGCCTCTCCGTAGCCACCAGAGAGATCAGAGTGTCGACACCAAAGCACTCCAAGCCTTCCGCCGAAATGTGAATGGTAAATTTTGACTTTGTCGACCTCTCCATGTTGACAGCCACACCCTGCACAGAAACAAAAACTATGCCAAAATACGAAGACAGAGCAACAAAAAAGATATCAACAGATCCATAAATAGACCCGTGAGAGGATCCGACTGGCCTCCGCACATGAGATGGAATAATGGCAGGCCGATCATCCCGTCCTAGCCATGAAGATTTGCTACGGACGAAGTTCATCTGCCTATGAGCCATAATCACTTCGAGTGAAGTGAGACGCCACTTGGCCATTCAACAGTCTTATCAATGAATGCCGTACCCGACGTGTCGCAAAATGGACACCTTGAATGAGAAGCCAAACATCCTCCTTGTCGAATACCAAGGCTCCGCGGAAAACGAGAACCGAGCACATTAAAAGCACCATCTTCTCCCCGCGGCAAAGAGCTGACGTCAAATATTATGGCGAGGCCAACTCAGCAAACATCGAACCGATTATATATTCTTACTTGCTAAATATCTTGAAGATTTAGAAAAACAACTTGAAGTCCTTTAAACACTTTACAATATGTTGGTATGGTGGTAAATGTTGTTAAAACCAACATTGTGACTGTTTAATCTGGAAAAACAATTATCCCCTAATTCGCTATAACAACTATCCCCTAAAATTAGTTCCTTTCAATTTTTTTTAAAATGCCTTGGCCTTGACTTCAATCATAAATTGAATTGAAATATTGGTATTGTGAAAAGAATCTATGAATGTTGGAGAGCCTTTTATGGTTTAGAAGATAGTTAAAGAATTCTGTAACTTTGGAATTAAGACAAGAATATAAACATTATTCTTAGCTAATTAATGCTTGTCATCCTCTATGGTTGTGAAGTTTGGGACGTAGCTTATCTTGAGACATAGAGTAAAATTTAACAAATCCAAAATTAGTTTGTTACTAACCCCCTTGAAGTTAAAGGTAATATACTTTGCCCTCTCGTCCTTATGAAATTGGCTTGCTACTCCATTGTAAATTGAGAGTGAAGCCTTAAAACATTATATATCATATAAACATAAACTATCTAAAACTAAATCAAGTTATAGATTTCCTACAATTGCCCAATGATCATGCTCAATTCATCTTTTGTTTAAAAAAAGGATGGCAAAAATTTTAGATTAAGGAATGTAGTTTAAATGAAGTAGTGTATGAAATACATTTTCTATCAATTTGTATGCTTCACTACAATATTGGACTCAATTGGACAGACATTTGCAATCAGAAATTGGTAGAACCATAGATGAAATCTTAAATCAAGTAATCAAACAGAGTTTGGAGAATTTACTATAGGTCTTAACAATCATAGAAGCAATATTTTATCTAAACAGGTACACTTTTATGGGTCCTACATACTAGTTTGGTCTATAGGGTGTTAAGAGTCATGAGTGCCACATTGTCAGATGAGGCATGGAAGTTGATGGGCTTCCCCACCATTTAAAATTTTATTTACTATTTGTGATGTATTAGTTAGAAAGTAATCTGATTAATTTGAAAAATTGCAGCCAATCTTTATGTTTCAGTTTTAGTTGACACCTGAAATTTATAACGGTATTGCCTGAAACATGACAGAATTATAATAGAAAGGCTCCAGTAGGAAAGCATTTTTATTTCTTTAATTTATTGTCAAAACTTTCCATGTCGTAGCACATGTTTGATTTTCTAGTTTGCAAACCTAGTTTTTTGTAATTATCCTATTGTGTATCTGAATTTTACTCCCAGGATAATCTGCAATTCAAATTAGAATAGAAAAAATATTTGAGGATTTGGGTGTGTTGCTGTTTTCCTGACATATCTTGATTGATCTAACTTTAGCAAGTGTATGCTTGTGTTCAGTCATCTCTTGGCAGGAGCGATTCAAATGCGAGCCTTTCACAAATGGAAGAGGATGACATTAGGCTGAGAACACAATGTTGGTCCAATGGCCTTTCAGGAAGGGTTCCGCATGAGTATCTTCAGCAATCTACTGTTGAGCCAATGGATGATCACCTGGTAGAATTCTCAGAAACCCTAAGGAGTAAGTTGCACTTAATCACGTTTTTGTTTCTTCAGTTATAGTTTAAACTTTAAGCAAGGGCTGCAATCTTCCTAGGATACTATAAGTGTTTATGGAATCGGATAATTTCAAAGTTCATGACATTCATGCAATGTGCCTCAGTTTACAGGTTTTTTAATCCTCAGGTAGCTATTACTAGTTTTGGCTTTGTATGCATTTAGTTTTGATTGTGCAGGTGATTCTTGTTTGCAAGTGTTTTGGAGGAAATATTTTTAGGGATCTGAACAAGCATAGTCTCGAGTTAGAATTGATAACAATATGAGTTGATAAACTGGTTGTCAGAATAGTGGATCAACTACAATGAGAGATTTTAGGGAACCGAATAACTTAACTGTGTAGTTGAACTTACTGTTTGAAAAGTAATTAAAGCAAATAGAATGGAATGGTGGTTGGCCAAATTATGAGAAATAAAGGCCAAGCCATTGAGAACAAAGGAAAACTAAGGGAAGCTTAACCTATTAACATAAATTATTGCCGTAAATGCTCCAAATGTTTGAAGATATTATTTGTTTTTTTGCTTAATTTTTGACATGTAATAATACTGCATGTTAATAACCCAAGTGACAACATTGACCTCAAAGTGAAATGCAATGCTTTATTTTAATATATTGACAATGAATATTATCAAAACTTAAATTACATTATAGAAACCATACGACATATCATGTTATGAGCCCAACAGTAATCCTGTTATAAATGCTCTAAATTTTCTGGCAGAAACCCTACGTCTGGAATTTATTATTTGAATCTAAACTGAAGAAACCCGAATCTGGATGCTGAAAGCTTACCATAAAGAAGAATTCTCATTTTTAATCACTGGAAAAGTTGAAGGGTTTAACTTAAATTACTTAGATAGCCGGATAACTAACAATATCCAAATTGTGTAAAGTTGGAAAAGAAACAGATGCTTACTGTATGTTACGTATCAGTTCAGACCGTGCATAGAAGACAAATGATATTACTAAGATGGTATGGGCTCTAATTCAAGCCAAGAAGCTTAAGAGAAGTATGGTTGTTCCACAAACTTGAGCAGAAACCCACTTCTAGCCAAAACACTGCTCTGTTCTGATGCTCAAGAACCTGTTAATAGCTGGTGCTCCAATTTTAGTTCTTTTTTCTTTTGCATGTGGGATACCTAGAAGCTAGATAAAACTCCGTTGTTTAACAAAAAAATATATTTGATCGACATAAATGATACATACAGCCAACAAAATTATCCAGTGACTTGAGAAGAAGTATCAATTACCAAAGCTGAAATGAGTTATCACTGGTCATCATAACAACTGCTCTCCCTTAATTGCTTTAGCCCAATAATTATAGTTTGAATCTTATAGCATGCCAAGGCCTTCTATGTAGAATCTTCCAATGTTAGCTCCTGCCACTGAATGAGGTATATCAACAGCTCCTTATTCTCACACTTTGCTGGCATTAAAAAATATGCTTTGGAAACAGAAGAACATGGCCATCATCCCAGGAAGGCAAGGAATTTGAAATTGTAGCCTTTTTCCTAATCACTTTCTTCAAACACGATACATGGAAGGCTTGTGGACTTGTGATCCCACTGATGGTTGAAGAGCATGAGCAACTTGTTTTACTATTGTATAACTCTTATAAAGCGCATAATATCTAGGTCCAAGTTTTTCAATCCCTTTACCTTCAAAGTTCAGGCTTAAGGAGATCTCCACTTATAAATTTTTAATATCAGAAAGACTCAAGGTTCCACTTCAAAATTTTGCTCTGTTGCCAGTAATGGTCCTGTTGAGATGTAATTGAGTATTGAGCCAGAAAATTTCTCCTTTAGCTGCTTCATCAGGTGTTGGCTATCATCTAGAAATTCTCTAACCACTGGAATCTGAGTAGCTGAAATGGTAAAATCAATCAGCAAAGGCGTTAATAACTATAAGGCAATGTTTTAATGCTTGTGCGCAATGTTGTATTATACCTATTCTTTGTGAAATACAACCATTTGGCTAAGAAGCTTTCTAATGTGCAACATTATATCCCAAATAACTCTCTCTCTAGACCATAGCTGAAAAACTTGGACTTGGCAATAACTTGGCTGGCCCAAAATTTTCAAAAACTTGGGGAAATACTAGGCAAATTTTCCAAACTTTCAAAAATGCATAAATTTGTATAAGTATTCTTCAAATACATGCATATTACTGAAATTAGGAAACATATTTCCTTCATATATAGATAAAAAATATTATTCAAGAATCAATACACATCATAGACCAAGTTCAATGCATATCAACCTCAAGTTTTAATATATTTTTTTTTTTACAAATTATAATTTTCTTCTGCAACTAAATCTCAGAAAAGTCTGCTGCTTCTGTGTGGGTGTCCTCGAACTGGACACTATAGCTTATAATTTATAACTAAGACATTACTTAAAGAGGCAATAAGATCCTCTTACATCAAAAATCTTTGTTTAATCTCTTAACAATAAACTAAAAGGGTTCAAAATAGTGAAGAGAACATTGTTTTATATTAATATTCCTCAAGCTAATAAGATAGCTAACTAAGGATTTGGATACCCCTATTTCTTGTCCCCTTTACAATAATTTAGAGAATTCCATGAAAGAAAGCAATGACATTAGTCACTAATAAAATAGAGAATTTATTTCTCAAAACAAAAAATGAAGACTGTAATTCGCTGCCCCAATCGCAGAGGAAGGAAAAAGGAAAATAGTGAAAGGCACTGCCATGAGTACATGAACTATAGCTGTGAATGGAACCATCCCCAGCAAGAGAGCAACCATTCAAACAGCCAAATGTGGTTGGATTGAAGGAAGAGGGCAGAGAAAGGAGTTATATACACCACTTGGCAGGGACAAATCATCTGCAGTGCTTTGGAAGGTGAAGTATAATGGTTCTAGGGCAATGTTAGAGAGAGGTGTGCTGTGAAAGCAAAATCCTAAAACGGCCAAGGTTACTGTGGCCACCAGGCTCAAAAACATTGTTAAATGACTTTTATTTCATGCAAAATTGTGTTATAAACCTACAGGGAGCTTTTTGACACAAACCACAAGTCTTTCTGCGAGTTTTTGAGAAAAACTCACCACAAGACTGACCTAGTACTCAGCTGTGTGTTACTCACAAGCCAGATTGACTCACGAGTACTTGTGATTTTTACAAACTATTGGTGATTTTTACTACTATGCTCTAGACATTTGTTTCCTATTTACATGTACCCATCTGTTTACCCATCTGTTTGAGGGTGATAATATATACTTGAGGTCGAGGTGGCACCAACAAGTGTAAATAGTTCTTTTTAGAAACTGTGAATAAATTGTGGATCTAGGTCACTAAAAAATTAAAAATGTTCTTTTGAATCCCATGTAGCCTAGATATGTGTTGTAGGATCAAATTAGTAATTTGTGACGCTTTATGAGTGAAATTCATGACAATAAAAATGAGCATACTGAGACAATTTATGAATCACAATGTAGATAAAATTCTCTCCTCCCACGAGTCAATCTCATAATGAAACCCTTGTTAGTGGGATCCCCTTTTGCTTGGACATGGACAATCATGAAATGGTGTTTGACTTCTACCAGTCTCTATTGTATTCATTTGGCAAATCTCATGTGAGGAAATGAAGTCCTTCGCATCTACTATAAGCCCCTTCCAAATAATTTACTCCTTATGCTGTAGTGAGTCTTGATGAAGTCACTGTGATCAACAATATGTGAGGATAGATATCTGGCAAGGACCTGTTTGAATCTAGAATTAGATCCAAGGAATGTGTTTACACTTATTGAAAGTTATATAACATGAAAATGTATATTTGATTTCATCTTCATGTTCCTTATTGGGACCTTGTAGCATGACATTGACTCCCTCATTTTTGGCACTGCCTTGAACATTGGATTGCTTCCCTCATCACTGTTAGCTGCCACCTTAGTAAAGAATGACAGAGCATTTGTTTTCACCAAATTCTTGCAAACTAAATTCTAAAACCTCAAATGATGTGGTTGCACATCAATATGCATACGTTTGACTTTTCCCATCAAAAGAATATCTTCCAACTACTAGGACCTTAACTCCTATAACAGACATATCTTTGTTGGCATGTAGGCATTTGGGGTTTTGTTTTGTGTCAAAAGCTTTATAGATGTTCCACCATTATTTCCTTATATTGGCTCATGAGAGTGATCAAAGTATCCCATCCCTAGTTGTATCAGGGTCTTTCCAAGTCCCTTAAAGTTTCCTTCATGGGCTCCATTATCATTGCTTCCCCAATATCTATTTCCTCCTTAGCCCTCCTCTTGAAACTCATCGATAAATTGTGTTATCTCAAGGGGAATTGCTTGATCATTGACTTGTTGGACTAAAGTTTTTTGATGTTAGGTGGTGAGAACTGTAGCATACATTCATTTACAAATCTAAGAGCCCACACGAAAATTGTGGACCTTTGAGCCAATTTGGTTTCACTTTAGGGGATACCGTTTTTCCAAACCAAAGGAAGAAATTACAATACCACTGCAAGCTGAAAATAAATGAACACATAAAACAATACAATGAACAGTAATAACCTTTGATTGAGCTGCTCATAACAAGGGCATTTATGGTGGCAATAAGCTAGGGCCAAAGACCTATAAAGATATTTGCAGTGTTTTTCTCATAAATCTTAGGAGTACGAGGATTAAGTATTCCATGATCTCTATAGGCATTGGAGTCCATGTGACAAGGATGTGTAGTTGATCAAGGTTTCTCAATGATAATGATTATATCATTATTTCATACTTGGTCATTGTGTGATCCTTCTTAGAATTCCCTTGGGTTATATGGGTTCTCCAATTTGCTAGTTTTTTCTGCTCGATTAGCTCTTGGTTGAACAAGGCAAAAGTTGTATATCAAAGAACAAGCCCTTTTAATTCTTGTTGAGGTCTTATTTTGTCCAGTTTAAGCTATCATGAGATCTTTGCATTGAATATGTGGTGATCTTGGAGTCCCCTTCTGCCACTAAGGGAAAAGTTGATAACTCAATAGAACTTCCTATGAAGTCATCATGAAAGGGTAAAAGGATTTGGCCTTGGCAATCCCTTATGATCCCACTCCATTTTACTACTCTAGAATTAGCCTTCATTTTTAACTACCTGTAAATTGGAGTGTGTCATCAAAAAAAAAATTATGTGAGAGAAAAATTTAAATATGGTATATGGACGAAAAAAACAGGGCGTAAAAAGGATTATTATATCAAAGAATTCAATCCCACAAGGGACCATGAAGAAAAGGCTTATATAGGAGCGAATATCAAATGGAAAGCAAAAATGTTGATAGCCCAATTGCGGACTAGTTCACACCATCTTAGGTGTGAAACGGGTAGGTGGGTGGTTCCTAAAGAAGAGTGGGAAAATAGAATATGCCGCTTTTGTAACGAGGGTATGGTGGAGACGGAATGGCACTTTATCATAGAATGCTCAGCTTATAAAGACATCCGGGCCAGCTATGGGGATGCGGTGCAGGTTGACAATTTAAATACCTTGTTTGAAGATTCAAGACTCGACAAAATTGCAAACTTCATCATCAAAATTCACTCTCGAAGGGTTGATCTCGAACGGCGCCTCCATTGTGCCTAGGGCTGTGCTGTGGGTTGTTCCGGTGCTGATCTTGGGTCCCATAGGCTTCTTTGGCCTCGTGGACGTCATTAAAATATTTCATTTCATTTCATTTCATTTCATTTCAATGTTTTCAAGGATGTAGAACAAGCATTCTAATAGGAGTTTCACACTAAAAGCTACAGTGCAGTAATAGAATAAATACATGAATTAATGGGGGACATGATAGATCATCTTTGCTGTAGGAGTAAAGGTCTCCTCATAATCAATACCTTCTCTCTACAAGAACCCTTTAGCCACCAATTGTGCTTTGTACTTTTTAAGTGTACCCTCAACTTTGTACTTGACTTTGTACACCCATTTGCAGCCAATAGATTTCTTCCTTGGTAGAAGATCTGAAAGCACCCAAGTCTATTTTTTCACAAGACTCTGATGTCCAACAAAGGGTGGGACTCTGATGATTCTGAATATTTGGAATCTCCTAGGTAGGTACCAATACTATTACTAGATGATTTTCTTCAAGGAAACCTGGATCAACATCCAAATGATATAGTACCAGGCAGCCCGAGTCATGATGACCACATTGGTTTGGATGAAGGGGTTTCTACAAAGAGACATAAGTGGTTGGAAAAACTCATTGGTGATGTTCTAGATGATGAAATGGTCAAGGGTCAATCATCTAGAGGCAAGATCAAGAAGAACACAGTTAACTTTTCTCTTATGGTTAACATTTAGGATGTTTATGAACCCCAGGATTTTGCAGAGGTGAAAGGTAAACTTGAATGGGAAAAGGCCATGAGTCATGATGACTTTATTAAGGAAGATTCCTAAAGTCTATCCTAAAAGCTAATTGACCATTTCAATATAAAACATTACTTTAATAAGAAGATGGTATCTCAAATCATTCAAGTCGTCTCAGAAGAATACCCAGTCATCAGAGAAGGCTACAACTAACAGAAAAGAGATGATTTCTAAATTAAAAGAAATACATCCCAATGAGTAAGGTTTGTGTTTTGTGCCATGAACAAGGACAAATATTAGAGTGGTAAGGTTATGCTCGTATTCTCCACAAGCCAATAGGTGGCCATTCAATCTTAAAACAATTGCAGCCCATTATCATTAGGGAAAAGAGGAAATATCATCGTGATGAATTTAATCTTACATGTGATCACCACCAAAAGGCCTATATAGGGGCACATATCACTTGGAGAGAGAAGATGCTCATAAGCCCAATTGAGGGCTAACTCACACAGTCTTTGATGTGAAACAGGCAGTTGGAAGAAACCAAAAGAAGAATGGGAGGAGAGGATATGCTTCTTTTGCACAACTGGAGGTAGTTGAGTCAGAGAAGCAATTTATTTTGGAGTGTGAAGCTTATAGTGACATCCGAGCTAGATATGCAAATGCTTTAGCAGTGGTTTCTTTGTAAGATTTGTTTCAAGGGGGAGAAGGTTGAGAAATAAAGAGAACTCATTATCAACATAAATAGCTGAAGTTCAACCTTACAAAAAGATAAAATGGCTGGGTCAGCTGTCCTATAGGCTGTCTTTGACCTCATAGATGTTAAAATCGTTCTATTCTTTTCTATTCTATTATATATCCAATGAATAAAATATGACATCTTGCAGGCAATTCACACTAACATAAGCAGATAGATGACTCATTCAAAAAAAGTCAAGAGGTACAAAAGAAATAAAGGAATGAAAGCATTACCAAATTGAGAGTATGTTGATGTCTTGGAACAGGAGCAAGCTCACCCCTCAAACAGAGAGCCTTTAGTGATGGTCAATATGAATCAATTTTTGTCTATCACAACCATTCTCCATTGTAGCAAACTCAATGTGTATGCAAGATCAAACATGGGATGGCCATTTGCATTGGTATTTTCATGATGATCCATCCTAATTGGCATATGATCGTCATTTGGAGTTTTGGTGAGGACAAAGAGGTCTCACTATTGATGATATGCATGTGTCCAATGCCCATGATCACCAATCCATCCATATTGTCTTGCATAACAAGTGCCAAACTGGAATCATACCATCTCTGCCTCTTGGAATGCTGAATCATGTACAGAGGCTTGGAATGCCTCCTCTCACCACAACAAGCGCTAGGTCAACCTTGATATTCTTTTGTGTGTGTATAAGGTTCTATATGGTCCTTCTACCAAGGAATCAAAATTGATAAAGGCTCGTGAAAGAAAACATGGTAGTATATGCATTAAAATTAAGACTCTTAGAACCAGCTCTCTTGTATACCAAATAATTTCATGTCTCTGATCAAGATATAGTCCTCTTGTATCTTGTGTGGGTCAACTTCACAGGTATTCCATACTCAACCAGTGGTTTGGGTTAAGTATCTTCATTGGTTCTGTAAGAAGACACATCATTTAAATTCTGTGGAGAACTCCACACCCTTCAAATTTTCTTTAAATCTTTCTTCAATATCCTTCATTTTCTTGGAGCATCTTCAATGGCTATTTCCTGAGTCTGCACTGTATACACGTCTTTCGTTTAATTTGTTTCCATCATTATGATTCGAGTTTCTTGCAAATTCATGAATAATTGATCTCATTTTTTCTGTTTAAAACAAGTTGCAGAATGTGCCCTAATTCTGAAAATTTTGATTCTGAAGTGTAGCTTGAAGAAACCTTTCCAATACTTGAATTTTTTGCTGTTACCTTTTTTAATTCTTATGCACCAAATAGAGCATGCTGTTCAGTTCTGAAAGGGAAATGTCCTCTTTGAGTCCCCAAGTCCCCAAGTCCCCGGGATGTCATGGACATCATTTGGATCCCTGAGGATGTGTCTCTGTGGAGCACTGAAATTTAATTGTAATTTTTTATTAAAATTCTGTTTCTTTTGTCCATGCTAATAAGTAGTAAAAAGGGGAGGTTTGTAGATTAAATGTTATTATTTCAAAATCATATCCAGACATCTATCATCTTAATAAATTTTGATCATTTTATTGATATCCTGATTCTTTCCAATTTCTATCAATTTCTTCCTGATTAACATATATTTAGATTACTGCTGTTTTTTCCCCACTCACAATTATTTTAACATGAAATAAACCATTGAATGGGTGTGCCTGGGCCTGGGTAAGTATTTTGATCCATTATTTGTCAACAACTTAGTTATTTATTCATCCTTGAATATTTTCTTTATCATTCTCAAGTAGTAAATGTTGTTTGATTATGTGGTCCGTTTTACTCATTTTCTCCTCTTATTCTTTGGTAGAGGCCGAAGTTTGCAGTAGCATATATTCTTAATATCTCTAGTGTGTTAATTTGCAGCTGTAGCCAAGGCAATGAGGCGAGTGGCAGAGGGGAAAGCTCATGCCCAAGAAGAAGCTGCTGAGTGGAAGCGGAAATATGAAGTAGAACGATTGCGAAATTCACTGCTAGAGCAGAGAGGTGAGTGTATGTTGGATTTTGTTATTCATAAGTCCTATGAAGTTTGATGTTTGCTATGGATTCTTGAAGTTATCTGTAGGTGTGTTTTAACCTTAACATGATCAGTTTATTTTGACAACCTGCTTACTAGCATGCTTAATTTGATCAGTTAGTTGGCATTATGCACCTTTCCGAAGAAGATTAAAAGCTTTGTTTGTAATTTGTAATATTTTTAAGAAACAGTGTCTTTTTGGAAGCATACATTTATAAATATTTGTTATCCTAAACATGTCAGTTGTACAAATCCAGCTACTCTTTCTCAAACATATACAATTTCTTACATTTTGATATTCTATGGAGGAAATTGGCAATATATCATGTTTATAAATGGTATTTTATAAAGAATGAAGCAAATTTTCAACTTCAACTGGCAAATAATTTTGAAAAAACTTGGATAAATTTTTTGAATTGGAAAATATTAGCAACTAAAATTTTCGCTGTTAGTATTGTAAAGTGCTGATGATTCTCACTCTCCCTCTATCTCTTTCTTCACCTTTACTTCTTCCCTTATGGTATATTTTTTGAATTTTCTTATATGAACAGAAGAATGGATACTGGCATGGAGGAAACACCGTTAGCATTTTGTTACGTGCATAAATAGTAAATATGATTTGACTAAAGCACAAATATGGCTGGATTTGTGTTGATTTTTTATGTATTGAAATAATTTTACAAATATAGCTCATGCAGAGTACCAGATTGCAAAGTTAATGAAGACTATCCATGAACAAACAAAAATAGTAGTTACATCATGACATGTTGATTTTTTGAGAAACAGTTCTTGTAATTAAGCTTCTCCTCAATGACACCTGTTCTGAAATTGTTGAGCTAGGAATATGTTTGGATTTAAGTTCACCGAACTTGAAGAAAAGAATAATATGATACATCATTGAATATAACTTATCTCAAATTTTTTCCAAATGCAAGATTGAAGGTCAAGAATCATGATAAAATCAAAATGAGAGTATGATCTTGAGCATATTTATTCATGTGATTTAGTTTGACAAAACAATTTTCTTAAATAAACTTGAATTATGGATAATAATGGCTTATGTAATTTGGCATAGTAGCAGTCCAAAGTGCAGCAGGAAAAGCTGAAAAGAAGAAATCTTCAGGGTGGCAAGTTATGAATGCCAATTTGTGGTGATTTGAAGTCATTTTCAAAGCTTTTTACTGACAAATCAATGTGAAATATGAAATTTCCTTTTAAGAGAAACCAAATTAAGAGCGTATGTGGAATATAAATGACACTCATAATAATTTATAACTAAATTAAGATCATATGTATTGGAGACATAACTAATAGCTGTGCTTATCATGGTTCTAGGAATACATTCCATCACTGTCTTAGATTTTCATAGTTACCAGGTTTGAAAAATTCAGTTTGTTCAGGAGGTCAAAAAAATTCAACAATCAGGAATTAAAACTTTTTTAGTAAAATTCTATAGC
This sequence comes from Sequoia sempervirens, assembly GCA_007258455.2. Taxonomy (NCBI): domain Eukaryota; kingdom Viridiplantae; phylum Streptophyta; class Pinopsida; order Cupressales; family Cupressaceae; genus Sequoia; species Sequoia sempervirens. The sequence continues at coordinate 29,793 of VDFB02312580.1, forward strand.
GATTGAAAATCCAGACCAAATCGAATGAATCCAGATGGTCCAAAATATTCTGATTGAACTGGATTTGAACTAAATCCGGCCAGATGGCATCTATGGTTAGATTTATGGCCCCAAAAGATAACAATTTTTCAAGTGGTTTAAAAATCACATCATGTGGTTTCTTAGCTTTGGGTTTCCCTTCTAAAAAAAAATCATGGCATGTGTACTATACTTTCTAAAATGTAAAGAGAATAATATTGTGCTTCAATTATTGTTTCCAAGAGAGAACAGTAGCATTCGTCACCTACTTTAACAATCTATCATATTTGAATTTTGGTTTTTCATTTCCTGCACCATGTGCCTTAGTGGTAATATTGGAAGAGATTTAGTGCTCATAAAGATATTGAGAGAGAAATTCTCTGTGTAGAGTATCTCTGGGATCTTCAGAAGCAAACAAATATTTAAACTTTATCCTAATTAACTTATAGGCATATTTTGTGAACCAGTGTACAGCATAGAAAGGCCTTGATAATTCTGCATGAATTACTTGGCACCTGATTTTGAGAGGAGTCCCAAAAGCAGTATATCCTCATACATTCTTTTTCAAAAGAGTCCATATATATTAATCATACACATCATTTGCACACTTCACGTACCTGCAACCAGGCATGATAAGGGAGTGGTTGGCATGTGCTGAGTTAGGATGCAGGATAATACTGCTTGAATCTAAAGATTGTGTGGCGGCTGACAATACATAGAGAGATAAAATAATGCATAGAGAGGTCTGCCTCGAGGATCTTGTTATGTACTTCAAGAAAACTCCTGTAGCAACCTTGTACACGACTGATCCTATATTATCCTTCACACAATTTCGAATAGTGTAGACATGGGATTGACATGCTTCAACCTTTCAACCTTTCCTGAGATAATACAGGTAACATTCAGCGAGCAGTCAATACTATGAATATGTAACATTATCCAGATAATGAATATTACTCTTTGAGTCAATGCCCTTATGAAAACCCTTTTCTTGCATTTAGTCTAAAGTGCAGAAAAATTGATAAAAGTCACAGTTAAGTGCAAAAAAATATGCTTAAATTCATCTTAAAGCATGTTGCCACTCTAGGTTGTACCACCCCAGATCCAAGATGTTAGGAATTGCCTTGGTTCTAGTGGAGGAACTCTGCAATTAAGTTGAAAGCACTTCCAATTCTAAGGACAATGGTTCCTCCACTTAATTCAGGGCCAACTCCTGGACCGGTTGGATGTGGGGTGTTACAACTTGTAGTGGTAACAAATTAAAAGCCTTAATTTAATATAAATGTTTGAAAGCGTAATTCACCATAAAACATAATTAAGCCCAAAAAATGTATTGCAGGAAAGTTATTAATAGATCAATTCTAATAAATGTGACTTTTTAACTATATTTCTCTCGGTGCATTTGAATCCTCTTAGAGTAGTTAAAGTGACTTATTTAAGGTGATAGAAGTTTTGAGTTTGGTGTTGTTAGACAAGGTGAGTTGAATTGAGAATCATTTTTCATGCCTGCTTAAACCATATTCATACTAATATTTTTTATCTTGATTTTTCTCCAAAACTTCTGTTGATATTATCGACATAATACATTTTAGTTTGTTTAGAATTGCTGGCATGTGTCACAACCTGCAGTTGCAAGCTAGAGTTTTACAAAGATTTTCATCATATTTTTTATTCCTTAACACATCAATCAATTAATAGTGGAAGATAATTTATAAATTAAGCTGGAACACTTTACCTATTGGTTTTGATTATCATTAATAAAACATGGTTCTTTTTCTTTTCTTCAGTTACGTGCTAGGGTTGTTTGGAAGAGTAACAAATTAAATGAATTACATAGTTTTAACCCTTTAAATTTAAGAAATCCCTTTAGTCATACATTCTTTGTTTATTTAGCCCATAACAAACCCACTATAATGTGTACTTTTCTCCTTTTGAATTCAGCTAAGACAAAAGGAATAATAAGACCTTTACAAGTAAATATTCAAACATATATGGATCTACAATGTTTATTCAATCAGATCTAAGTAGTGATAAGAAATAAATCAGAAATCAGCAAACCAAGTTTACAAACTTAACCCTACTTAATCTTCATAGATTACTTAAATCAGTGAAATCAGGCTGTCAACAATATACAAGATTTAAAGGATAAGATCATGTTACAATAATAGGACACATGTATAACCATTGAATTATCTTTTTTGCAGCTATGTAATAATATCAGATTCCCATAGTCACATTAATAAAGGAATCATTCATGCCTTCAATTTCATTTATTCATTTCCCTAAAACTCAATGGATTACATTTATATAAAGTATTAAAGATAGATAAAAATTTCAGACATCAACTACAACTGGTACAATAAATCCTTATCAGCTGCCTATGCCATATATCCTTATTTCATTGTACAGAAAATGTAACACTGTGGAACAGTTTTCCTTTATAACATCATAGCATAGAACTTGGGAAATGAACCTGCAAATTATGGTTTAGGTTAGAGAATACCTATATAACATTTACAGATCTCAAGTAAAGGAATAATAATATATATACCAATGGTCAATACCTTTTTCCGTGTTTGCATAAAATGCATGCAACATGTTAAATATCAAGGGAAAGAAGGAGAGAGAGAGCATCATGGGAGTGTGTTACCACCAACAAGAGAGTTGCATGGCTCCCAAGTATGCCACCCCAAAAGGTAGGATCCTCCCCATAAATGGGGTCACAAGTGCACACCACATGGTATTAATCACAAAACTATAATTCTTTCACATTCACAATCCCTTGGTCAAGGCATTTTAAATTCATGAGCAAGTCTTGACTCTTCTTGTCACAAGATAAATAAGATTCTCAAACTTCTTTCATATAGAGCACTAGTGCTGACATTGGCTCATCACATATGAGATATAAATCATATAGTACCACTAACAGGACCACCAAGTCAGCATCTAAAAGAAGTCGCATGGTGTGAATAATGTTCACAATCTTTCTTTTGCAATAACCCATAGATTTCAATTTCCACTTTGTTTTGAGTTTAGTTTAGAAAGATTGCTTGAAGCCCCCATAAGTCCCACCATTCCTTCCAATTAACCAACAATCTAAACAGGATGATAAAAGAAATTGACAATGACTCTTCCTATACATGTGGTTGTTTGAGCAATCTGAATAAATTGACAAAGGCTCGCATAATCCCCTTTGTTTTATTCAGTTGCCTGAACAACTTGCCATGAAGACAAATAAAGTGATTTTCAAAACACATCAATCACATAGAATACACAACTTTCTAGCCAATGAAACTTGTCTCTTTGTAATGTTACAACTTACAAATGTATTTAAAAGAACTTATAAAATATGATCAAACTGTAGCATTTAAATGAAATCAATATAATACGGGTGTGCCATCCTTTCCAAGATTCACGGCAGACAGTAAAGTAATTTGACAGCAACCCACCAAGCTTTTATGAACTAACAAGTTCAGCAGTAAAAGTTCCTGTACTTTTGTCATGCATATAGCAGAGAAATTGAGAATGCATATAAACTTTTCTTTAAAATCAGATAACGAATCTCCAGTTACACATTTTAAATGCACGCCTTAAAGAATAGCCCTTCACATTCACAATGCACAGCAACATCAAGTATAAACATTGGTAATTTTGGAAAGAGAAGCCTTAATACTACGGCTGTCACAAACTCATCATTTTCCTATGACAAGGTCAAAGTCAAGATGACAATTAAATACAATGTCAACTTTCACATCAAGTATATATACGCAATATTAAATT